>JARQOD010003579.1:0-63273 GCA_033576555.1 Oophaga sylvatica
GCCCTGAGCAGCGGTCTGCGAGCATTTACCATGGGCGATCGTCCTCATCTGGGGACGTCTGCCCTGAGCGGAGGTCTGCGAGCATTTACCATGTGTGGTCCATGGGCATTCGTCCTGATCTGGGGGCGTCTGCCCTGAGCAGCGGTCTGCGAACATTTACCATGTGTGGTCCATGGCCGTTCGTCCTGATCTGGGGGCGTCTGTCCTGAGTGGAGGTCTGCGAGCATTTACCATGTGGAGTCCATGGGCGTTCGTCCTGATCTGGGGGGTCTGCCCTGAGCGGAGGTCTGCGAGCATTTACCATGTGTGGTCCATGGGCGTTCGTCCTGATCTGGGGGCGTCTGCCCTGAGCAGCGGTCTGCGAGCATTTACCATGGGCGATCGTCCTCATCTGGGGACGTCTGCCCTGAGCGGAGGTCTGCGAGCATTTACCATGTGTGGTCCATGGGCATTCGTCCTGATCTGGGGGCGTCTGCCCTGAGCAGCGGTCTGCGAACATTTACCATGTGTGGTCCATGGCCGTTCGTCCTGATCTGGGGGCGTCTGTCCTGAGTGGAGGTCTGCGAGCATTTACCATGTGGAGTCCATGGGCGTTCGTCCTGATCTGGGGGCGTCTGCCCTGAGCGGAGGTCTGCGAGCATTTACCATGTGTGGTCCATGGGCGTTCGTCCTGATCTGGGGGCGTCTGCCCTGAGCAGAGGTCTGCGAGCATTTACCATGCATGGTCCATGGGCGTTCATCCTGATCTGCAGGCGTCTGTCCTGAGCGGAGGTCTGCAAGCATTTACCATGTGTGGTCCATGGGCGTTCATCCTGATCTGGGGGGGCGTCTGTCCTGAGCGGAGGTCTGCGAGCATTTACCATGTGTGGTCCATGGGCGTTCGTCCTGATCTGGGGCATCTGCCCTGAGCGGAGGTCTGCGAGCATTTACCATGTGTGGTCCATGGGCGTTCGTCCTGATCTGGGGGCGTCTGCCCTGAGCGGAGGTCTGCGAGCATTTACCATGTGTGGTACATGGGCGTTCGCCCTGATCTGGGGGCGTCTGCCCTGAGCAGCGGTCTGCGAGCATTTACCATGGGCGATCGTCCTCATCTGGGGACGTCTGCCCTGAGCGGAGGTCTGCGAGCATTTACCATGTGTGGTCCATGGGCATTCGTCCTGATCTGGGGGCGTCTGCCCTGAGCAGCGGTCTGCGAACATTTACCATGTGTGGTCCATGGCCGTTCGTCCTGATCTGGGGGCGTCTGTCCTGAGTGGAGGTCTGCGAGCATTTACCATGTGGAGTCCATGGGCGTTCGTCCTGATCTGGGGGCGTCTGCCCTGAGCCAGGGTGGATAAAAATCATGATTTTTTTAAAAAAATCAAAAAAATCGGATTTTTTTGATTTAAATCGGATTTTTTTGATTTAAATCGGATTTTTTTGATTTAAATAGGATTTTTTAATCAAGTTGTACACAAGCAAAACTTTGTCTTTTTGCAAATCAAATTATTTTACACAAATAAAAATATTAAAACAGTTGATGATTATGAAACCTAATAATTTTTATTTGCACTATTAAATAAGCAGAATTGAACTACAGAGAGTAAGTACTTTTTAACAATAGCCTATCTCTAACGTTTGAAGTAAGCAAACATCTTCAGTGAATACATCAGTCCTTTAAGCCTACTGTTTATTTAGGACTTTTAATAGGAAAACTAGTTGTCCTGCTTTAGCAGTTCCTAAGCGGTTTCGGACTGTTGTGTGCACAAAACCAAATGAAGAAAACAATCTCTCTACTCCTGCCGATGCAGTCAGTAGCTGAGTAGCTACATTTATTATCTTCGCTGGAAGAACAAGTGATTGCGACTTCCACCAGTCCAGTGGTTTTAGTTCATTAACGACGTTATCTGCAAACATGTATTTTTGAAATGGTGCAGATTCACACTTCAATTTCAGCACAGTTGCCACAATGTCATGGTTAGTATTGGCGAGCCATTTTGTCTTTCAAATATTTTGTACAAGCCGCTCTTTCTTTGTCGTATACAGCCTGAAGATGTTTTCCTGAGATATCAAATCTACTTGGTGGTTTGTAGCCTGGTCTTATTCCTTCGATCATTTGTACAAACAATGGGTGTTCAACTAGTCGGAAAGAAGAATTGGTTGCAAATATGAATTTAGCAATTAATTCATCAAAATGTTCTTTCTGGCTCGTCGTAGTCTTTAAGAGGAATTTTTCTACACTTTGCACGCAAAGTTTTTTGTTGGGCTGCTTTGTTGAAGTTGTACCCAGATATTGAATGTCACGTGCAGCACAAGCCATATTTGACCCTGAAAGCACAGTAATTAAAAATATAATTCGACTGCGTATTTGAAGAAATATAACGAAAATATTTTGAAACAAACTTTTTTAACAATGTAATGGTCCTCGTCCTATAAGGGCTGTCTCAAAAGTTATGCTACTCAAGTTTCCGGTGAAGTTGCTGTAATACTAGTAATATCAGAGCAACTGAAAAAAATTCTGTCACAAAAGTTTTAAAAATGTTTTTTTAAAAAAATGGTCAATTTGGCAGACTTCAAAAGTGAATTGTAGCCTACAATAAAAAAAAAATAGGCGTATACACACTCTTTTATTTTTACTTAACGTTAATCTTCTGTGAAATATTGCCTTAACATAAATTTAAATTCTATACTCCAGAACTAGTGCTAGAAATTTTTCTTTTCATAGACTTTAACCATCCCAGTAAAACGTCTGTTAAAATAGGTTGTAATTGCCAGACTTACCACTAGTGCTAGGGTCCTGGTGCATAAGAAGCTGTGGGGGTTCATTGACATTAGTTGTATCACTATCAACATCTTCATTTCCCTTCTGGTTGCAGTTTTCATAATGTGATTTCAAATGGCAAACAAGTCCTTGGATATCCTTTTGACAGTATTTGCACTTTGCTCTCCCACCTTTCTTTCCAAGCTCTGCTGGCATCTCAACAAAATGAACCCAAATAGGGTCTCTCTTACGACCTGCCATGGTTCACGCAGATCACTTCTGAAATTCTGAAGTTTGATTGTTACTACAGCCAAGTACTGCTGACTGACTATCCAACAAGTTTGGGCATGTCAACTGAATGGAAAAAGAAACTGAAACCAAGCTACAGAAAGTGAAACCAAGCTAGAAGTGTGGAGTTAATTGAACAATGATTGAAAGTTTTAGATTTTAATCGTGATTTATATTAAAAAAATCTTTTGATTTAAATCAGTGATTTAAATCATGATTAAAATCACGATTTAAATCGATCTGATTTAAATAGAAAAAAATCATTTGATTTAAATCATGATTTAAATCGTTGATTTAAATCGGCGTGATTTAAATCAATCCACCCTGCCCTGAGCGGAGGTCTGCGAGCATTTACCATGTGTGGTCCATGGGCGTTCGTCCTGATCTGGGGGCGTCTGCCCTGAGCAGCGGTCTGCGAGCATTTACCATGGGCGATCGTCCTCATCTGGGGACGTCTGCCCTGAGCGGAGGTCTGCGAGCATTTACCATGTGTGGTCCATGGGCATTCGTCCTGATCTGGGGGCGTCTGCCCTGAGCAGCGGTCTGCGAACATTTACCATGTGTGGTCCATGGCCGTTCGTCCTGATCTGGGGGCGTCTGCCCTGAGCGGAGGTCTGCGAGCATTTACCATGTGTGGTCCATGGGCGTTCGTCCTGATCTGGGGGCGTCTGCCCTGAGCAGAGGTCTGCGAGCATTTACCATGCGTGGTCCATGGGCGTTCATCCTGATCTGCAGGCGTCTGTCCTGAGCGGAGGTCTGCAAGCATTTACCATGTGTGGTCCATGGGCGTTCATCCTGATCTGGGGGGGCGTCTGTCCTGAGCGGAGGTCTGCGAGCATTTACCATGTGTGGTCCATGGGCGTTCGTCCTGATCTGGGGGCATCTGCCCTGAGCGGAGGTCTGCGAGCATTTACCATGTGTGGTCCATGGGCGTTCGTCCTGATCTGGGGGCGTCTGCCCTGAGCGGAGGTCTGCGAGCATTTACCATGTGTGGTACATGGGCGTTCGCCCTGATCTGGGGGCGTCTGCCCTGAGCAGCGGTCTGCGAGCATTTAGCATATGTTGTCCATTGGTCTCAGTCCTGATCTGGGGGCGTCTACCCTGAGCGGAGGTCTGCGAGCATTTACCATGCGTGGTCCATGGGCGTTCGTCCTGAGTGGTACCGGTGTACAGACGTGATCATGTCCTGTCTCTTCCTCGCTCCCCCTCAGATCGTGGTCACAGTGTGGAGGAGGGACTCCGACCAGTCTCAGGTGAGGACCCTCGGATATCGCTCTCTGCTGCTGAACTCCACCCCAGGTCAAATCTTTAAGGAGGAGCAGGCGACATTCAAGGCTCAAGGTAAATAATAGGGGTCCACTAAACCAGAGGGCTGGGGAGGGCATCAGAGAGGACCCCTTTATGGGTGGTCATAAGTGGACCTCTGCATGTGCGATATGTGCACTCAGCTGCTGCAGAAACTCATATTACACCTAAAAAAATTCAGTAAGTTGTTTAGAATATAAAGAAGGAGCAGAACAGTATTTTGCTTTTCTAGCGACCGCGCTTCCTGTAGTGATTGGTGTCGTGGCTTCACTCATCACCATATACAGTATTTAACCTCACAGAAAACAATGATCAAGGACAGAACTGGCTTTTTTTGCCTATCGGGTGTACTAAGAGGAATATCCAGCAGTCCCATGTAACCAAAAATTACATACAAATGTTTGTCTACAAATAAACCCCCCGTGGCTCCATATAACGTGTCACAGGCGTGTAAGGAGAGGGGAGATGCTCTTCCGCGTCCTAATCACATCAGTCCTCGCTGCCGTCTTATAACTCAGTGTGGGGGAGGGGCGGACACAGGTATAGCGTCTGTCAGACCCCCCTATCCAGGTCCATCAGCAGGAGGATGAGGGGCAGTAATGTGCTGGGGGGTCTCTGCTCTCTGATACCACCTTTCCCGAGGCTCCTTCCTCTTCGGGCACATGGCGTCTCCGGGAGCTCAGAGGAGGGAAATAATAAGGCAGAAACACTGCAGTAGGGAGAGCCCCCCAGTCCTGTCTGTTTCTCCTCTCCTCTATAGTAACATTAGCATCCCTCCTCCCTCGTGTCCAGTCCTTTTTCCTTTCTTGTCATTCTGTGGCCAGTTTCCTCTTCCCTCATCTGTAGTAACATTAGTGCTACCCCGACCTTTCTCCTCTTCTTTCTCCTCTCCTATTTGGCTCCCTCCACCTCTCCCCTCCTCTGTAGTAACATCAGCCACATACCTTCCTCCCTTCCTCTGTAGTATTATTAGCCCCCCACCTTCCTCCTCTCCTGTCTGGTTCCCCCTCCTCCCCTCTGTAGTATTATTAGCCCCCCACCTTCCTCCTCTCCTGTCTGGTTCCCCCTCCTCCCCTCTGTAGTATTATTAGCCCCCCACCTTCCTCCTCTCCTGTCTGGTTCCCCCTCCTCCCCTCTGTAGTATTATTAGCCTCCCACCTTCCTCCTCTCCTGACTGGTTCCCCCTCCTCCCCTCTGTAGTATTATTAGCCCCCCACCTTCCTCCTCTCCTGTCTGGTTCCCCCTCCTCCCCTCTGTAGTATTATTAGCCTCCCACCTTCCTCCTCCTCTTCTCCTGTCTGGTTTCCCCCTCCTCTCCTCTGTAGTATTATTAGCCCCCCCACCTTCCTCCTCCTCTCCTGTCCGGTTCTCCCCTCCTCTCCTCTGCAGTATTATTAGCCCCCCACCTTCCTCCTCTTCTCCTGTCTGGTTCCCCCCTCCTCTCCTCTGTAGTATTATTAGCCCCCACCTTCTCTTCTCCTGTCCGATTCTCCCCTCCTCTGTAGTATTATTAGCCCCCCCCACCTTCCTCCTCTTCTCCTGTCCGGTTCCCCCCTCCTCTCCTCTGTAGTATTGTTAGCCCCCCCCTTCCTCCTCCTCTTCTGTCTGGTTCCCCCTCCTCTCCTCTGTAGTATTATTAGCCTTCCGCCTTCCTCATCCTCTCCTATGTAGTATTATTAGCCCCCGCCTCTCTCCTCTGTAGTATTATTAGCCCCCCACCTTCCTCCTCCTGTCCGGTTCCCCCCTCCTCTCCTCTGTAGTATTATTAGCCCCCACCTTCCTCTCCTATGTAGTATTATTAGCCCCCCACCTTCCTCCTCGTCTTCTCCTGTCTGGTTCCCCCTCCTCTCCTCTGTAGTATTATTAGCCCCCGCCTTCCTCATCCTCTCCTCTGTAGTATTATTAGCCCCCCGCCTTCCTCTTCCTCTCCTATAAAAACCACAGAGGAAACAGGAGTTTTTTTAAACAAAATATCAAAAAGATTTTATTAACACCATACAAAGAAGTGCTCATATATCTAAAAACATAACAAGATGTGTGTATACAAAAAAGACACCGGAATTGTAGACACCCAGCATACAGTCATAATAATCAGCCATAAATAGACCTTTTAGTATAATAGTTGAAATAGGTGAGTATCCAATATCAAGTCAATGCCATAATGTTTTTAGGGGATTGCAATAGTATTGCCCACTATCACCGGACTGTGCCTCCATCTACAACCCCATAAACCATAAGTGGTAATAAAACTGACAAAATCAGGATCACAAATCTCACCTATTATGCGGATGTCACACCAAACATGCCCCGACGCGCGTTTCGCTGCTTCTATGCCTCTCTTTATCAAGGGGAAGTGCTTGGTGTGACATCCGCATAATAGGTGAGATTTGTGATTTGGCTCCCTCCACCTCTCCCTCCTCTGTAGTAACATCAGCCACAATACCTTCCTCCCTTCCTCTGTAGTATTATTAGCCCCCCACCTTCCTCTTCTCCTGTCTGGTTCCCCACCTTCCTCCTCTCCTGTCTGGTTCCCCCTCCTCCCCTCTGTAGTTTTATTAGCCCCCACCTTCCTCCTCCTCTCCTGTCCGGTTCCCCCCTCCTCTCCTCTGTAGTATTATTAGCCCCCCACCTTCCTCCTCCTTTCTCCTGTCTGGTTTCCCCCTCCTCTCCTCTGTAGTATTATTAGCCCCCCCCACCTTCCTCCTCCTCTCCTGTCCGGTTCTCCCCTCCTCTCTGTAGTATTATTAGCCCCCCACCTTCCTCCTCCTCTTCTCCTGTCTGATTTCCCCCTCCTCTCCTCTGTAGTATTATTAGCCCCCCCCACCTTCCTTCTCCTCTCTGTAGTATTATTAGCCCCCACCTTCTCTTCTCCTGTCCGATTCTCCCCTCCTCTGTAGTATTATTAGCCCCCCCACCTTCCTCCTCCTTCTCCTGTCCGGTTCCCCCTCCTCTCCTCTGTAGTATTGTTAGCCCCCCACCTTCCTCATCCTCTCCTATGTAGTATTATTAGCCCCGCCTCTCTCTCTGTAGTATTATTAGCCCCCCACCTTCCTCCTCCTGTCCGGTTCCCCCCTCCTCTCCTCTGTAGTATTATTAGCCTCCCCACCTTCCTCCTCTCCTGTCCGGTTCTCCCCTCCTCTCCACTGTAGTATTATTAGACCCCCACCTTCCTCCTCCTCTCCTGTCTGGTTCCCCCCTCCTCTCTGTAGTATTGTTAGACCCCCACCTTCCTCCTCCTCTCCTGTGTGGTTCCCCCTCCTCTCCTCTGTAGTATTATTAGCCCCCACCTTCCTCCTCTTCTCCTGTCCGGTTCCCCCCTCCTCTCCTCTGTAGTATTATTAGCCCCCCCACCTTCCTCTCTTCTCCTGTCCGGTTCCCCCTCCTCTCCTCTGTAGTATTATTAGCCCCCCACCTTCCTCCTCCTCTCCTGTCTGGTTCCCCTCCTCTCCTCTGTAGTATTGTTAGCCCCCCACCTTCCTCCTCCTCTGCTGTCCGGTTCCCCCCTCCTCTCCTCTGTAGTATTATTAGCCCCCACCTTTCTCCTCTTCTCCTGTCCGGTTCCCCCCTCCTCTCCTCTGTAGTATTATTAGCCCCCCACCTTCCTCCTCCTCTTCTCCTGTCTGGTTCCCCCTCCTCTCCTCTGTAGTATTATTAGCCCTCACCTTCCTCCTCTTCTCCTGTCCCGTTCCCCCTCCTCTCCTCTGTAGTATTATTAGCCCCCCACCTTCCTCCTCTTCTCCTGTCCGGTTCCCCCCTCCTCTCCTCTGTAGTATTGTTAGCCCCCCACCTTCCTCCTCCTCTTCTGTCTGGTTCCCCCCCCTCTCCTCTGTAGTATTATTAGCCCCCACCTTCCTCCTCCTCTTCTGTCCGGTTCTCCCCTCCTCTCCTCTGTAGTATTATTAGCCCCCCACCTTCCTCCTCCTTCTCCTGTCTGGTTCCCCCTTCCTCTCCTCTTTAGTATTATTAGCCCCCACCTTCCTCCTCTTCTCCTGTCTGGTTCCCCCCTCCTCTCCTCTATAGTATTATTAGCCCCACCTTCCTCCTCTTCTCCTGTCCGGTTCCCCCTCCTCTCCTCTGTAGTATTATTAGCCCCCCACCTTCCTCCTCCTCTTCTGTCCGGTTCTCCTCTCCTCTCCTCTGTAGTATTATTAGCCCCCCCCCCCCCCCCCCCCCCCCCCCCCCCCCCCCCCCCCCCCCCCCCCCCCCCCCCCCCCCCCCCCCCCCCCCCCCCCCCCCCCCCCCCCCCCTTTTTTTTTTTTTTTTTTTTTTTTTTTTTTTTTTTTTTTTTTTTTTTTTTTTTTTTTTTTTTTTTTTTTTTTTTTTTTTTTTTTTTTTTTTTTTTCCCCCCCTCTGTAGTATTATTAGCCTCCCACCTTCCTCCTCCTCTTCTCCTGTCTGGTTTCCCCCTCCTCTCTCTGTAGTATTATTAGCCCCCCCACCTTCCTCCTCCTCTCCTGTCCGGTTCTCCCCTCCTCTCCTCTGCAGTATTATTAGCCCCCCACCTTCCTCCTCTTCTCCTGTCTGGTTCCCCCCTCCTCTCCTCTGTAGTATTATTAGCCCCCACCTTCTCTTCTCCTGTCCGATTCTCCCCTCCTCTGTAGTATTATTAGCCCCCCCCACCTTCCTCCTCTTCTCCTGTCCGGTTCCCCCCTCCTCTCCTCTGTAGTATTGTTAGCCCCCCACCTTCCTCCTCCTCTTCTGTCTGGTTCCCCCTCCTCTCCTCTGTAGTATTATTAGCCTTCCGCCTTCCTCATCCTCTCCTATGTAGTATTATTAGCCCCCGCCTCTCTCCTCTGTAGTATTATTAGCCCCCCACCTTCCTCCTCTGTCCGGTTCCCCCCTCCTCTCCTCTGTAGTATTATTAGCCCCCACCTTCCTCTCCTATGTAGTATTATTAGCCCCCCACCTTCCTCCTCGTCTTCTCCTGTCTGGTTCCCCCTCCTCTCCTCTGTAGTATTATTAGCCCCCCGCCTTCCTCATCCTCTCCTCTGTAGTATTTTAGCCCCCCGCCTTCCTCTTCCTCTCCTATAAAAACCACAGAGGAAACAGGAGTTTTTTAAACAAAATATCAAAAAGATTTTATTAACACCATACAAAGAAGTGCTCATATATCTAAAAACATAACAAGATGTGTGTATACAAAAAAGACACCGGAATTGTAGACACCCAGCATACAGTCATAATAATCAGCCATAAATAGACCTTTTAGTATAATAGTTGAAATAGGTGAGTATCCAATATCAAGTCAATGCCATAATGTTTTAGGGGATTGCAATAGTATTGCCCACTATCACCGGACTGTGCCTCCATCTACAACCCCATAAACCATAAGTGGTAATAAAACTGACAAAATCAGGATCACAAATCTCACCTATTATGCGGATGTCACACCAAACATGCCCCGACGCGCGTTTCGCTGCTTCTATGCCTCTCTTTATCAAGGGGAAGTGCTTGGTGTGACATCCGCATAATAGGTGAGATTGTGATTTGGCTCCCTCCACCTCTCCCCTCCTCTGTAGTAACATCAGCCACATACCTTCCTCCCTTCCTCTGTAGTATTATTAGCCCCCCACCTTCCTCTTCTCCTGTCTGGTTCCCCACCTTCCTCCTCTCCTGTCTGGTTCCCCCTCCTCCCCTCTGTAGTTTTATTAGCCCCCCACCTTCCTCCTCCTCTCCTGTCCGGTTCCCCCCTCCTCTCCTCTGTAGTATTATTAGCCCCCCACCTTCCTCCTCCTCTTCTCCTGTCTGGTTTCCCCCTCCTCTCCTCTGTAGTATTATTAGCCCCCCCCCACCTTCCTCCTCCTCTCCTGTCCGGTTCTCCCCTCCTCTCTGTAGTATTATTAGCCCCCCACCTTCCTCCTCCTCTTCTCCTGTCTGATTTCCCCCTCCTCTCCTCTGTAGTATTATTAGCCCCCCCCCACCTTCCTTCTCCTCTCTGTAGTATTATTAGCCCCCACCTTCTCTTCTCCTGTCCGATTCTCCCCTCCTCTGTAGTATTATTAGCCCCCCCACCTTCCTCCTCCTTCTCCTGTCCGGTTCCCCCCTCCTCTCCTCTGTAGTATTGTTAGCCCCCCACCTTCCTCATCCTCTCCTATGTAGTATTATTAGCCCCGCCTCTCTCCTCTGTAGTATTATTAGCCCCCCACCTTCCTCCTCCTGTCCGGTTCCCCCCTCCTCTCCTCTGTAGTATTATTAGCCTCCCCACCTTCCTCCTCTCCTGTCCGGTTCTCCCCTCCTCTCCACTGTAGTATTATTAGACCCCCACCTTCCTCCTCCTCTCCTGTCTGGTTCCCCCCTCCTCTCTGTAGTATTGTTAGACCCCCACCTTCCTCCTCCTCTCCTGTGTGGTTCCCCCCTCCTCTCCTCTGTAGTATTATTAGCCCCCACCTTCCTCCTCTTCTCCTGTCCGGTTCCCCCCTCCTCTCCTCTGTAGTATTATTAGCCCCCCCACCTTCCTCCTCTTCTCCTGTCCGGTTCCCCCCTCCTCTCCTCTGTAGTATTATTAGCCCCCCACCTTCCTCCTCCTCTCCTGTCTGGTTCCCCCCTCTCCTCTGTAGTATTGTTAGCCCCCCACCTTCCTCCTCCTCTGCTGTCCGGTTCCCCCCTCCTCTCCTCTGTAGTATTATTAGCCCCCACCTTTCTCCTCTTCTCCTGTCCGGTTCCCCCCTCCTCTCCTCTGTAGTATTATTAGCCCCCACCTTCCTCCTCCTCTTCTCCTGTCTGGTTCCCCCTCCTCTCCTCTGTAGTATTATTAGCCCTCACCTTCCTCCTCTTCTCCTGTCCCGTTCCCCCTCCTCTCCTCTGTAGTATTATTAGCCCCCCACCTTCCTCCTCTTCTCCTGTCCGGTTCCCCCCTCCTCTCCTCTGTAGTATTGTTAGCCCCCCACCTTCCTCCTCCTCTTCTGTCTGGTTCCCCCTCCTCTCCTCTGTAGTATTATTAGCCCCCACCTTCCTCCTCCTCTTCTGTCCGGTTCTCCCCTCCTCTCCTCTGTAGTATTATTAGCCCCCCACCTTCCTCCTCCTTCTCCTGTCTGGTTCCCCCTTCCTCTCCTCTTTAGTATTATTAGCCCCACCTTCCTCCTCTTCTCCTGTCTGGTTCCCCCCTCCTCTCCTCTATAGTATTATTAGCCCCCACCTTCCTCCTCTTCTCCTGTCCGGTTCCCCCCTCCTCTCCTCTGTAGTATTATTAGCCCCCCACCTTCCTCCTCCTCTTCTGTCCGGTTCTCCTCTCCTCTCCTCTGTAGTATTATTAGCCCCCCACCTTCCTCCTCCTCTTCTCCTGTCTGGTTCCCCCCTCCTCTCCTCTTTAGTATTATTAGCCCCCCCACCTTCCTCCTCTTCTCCTGTCTGGTTCCCCCCTCCTCTCCTCTGTAGTATTATTAGCCCCCACCTTCCTCTCCTATGTAGTATTATTAGCCCCCCACCTTTCTCCTCGTCTTCTCCTGTCTGGTTCCCCCTCCTCTCCTCTGTAGTATTATTAGCCCCCCCACCTTCCTCCTCCTGTCCGGTTCCCCCTCCTCTCCTCTGTAGTATTATTAGCCTCCCCACCTTCCTCCTCTCCTGTCCGGTTCTCCCCTCCTCTCCACTGTAGTATTATTAGACCCCCACCTTCCTCCTCCTCTCCTGTCTGGTTCCCCCCTCCTCTCTGTAGTATTGTTAGACCCCCACCTTCCTCCTCCTCTCCTGTGTGGTTCCCCCCTCCTCTCCTCTGTAGTATTATTAGCCCCCACCTTCCTCCTCTTCTCCTGTCCGGTTCCCCCCTCCTCTCCTCTGTAGTATTATTAGCCCCCCCACCTTCCTCCTCTTCTCCTGTCCGGTTCCCCCCTCCTCTCCTCTGTAGTATTATTAGCCCCCCACCTTCCTCCTCCTCTCCTGTCTGGTTCCCCTCCTCTCCTCTGTAGTATTGTTAGCCCCCCACCTTCCTCCTCCTGCTGTCCGGTTCCCCCCTCCTCTCCTCTGTAGTATTATTAGCCCCCACCTTTCTCCTCTTCTCCTGTCCGGTTCCCCCTCCTCTCCTCTGTAGTATTATTAGCCCCCCACCTTCCTCCTCCTCTTCTCCTGTCTGGTTCCCCTCCTCTCCTCTGTAGTATTATTAGCCCTCACCTTCCTCCTCTTCTCCTGTCCCGTTCCCCCTCCTCTCCTCTGTAGTATTATTAGCCCCCCACCTTCCTCCTCTTCTCCTGTCCGGTTCCCCCCTCCTCTCCTCTGTAGTATTGTTAGCCCCCCACCTTCCTCCTCCTCTTCTGTCTGGTTCCCCCTCCTCTCTTCTGTAGTATTATTAGCCCCCACCTTCCTCCTCCTCTTCTGTCCGGTTCTCCCCTCCTCTCCTCTGTAGTATTATTAGCCCCCCACCTTCCTCCTCCTCCTGTCTGGTTCCCCCTTCCTCTCCTCTTTAGTATTATTAGCCCCCACCTCCTCCTCTTCTCCTGTCTGGTTCCCCCTCCTCTCTATAGTATTATTAGCCCCCACCTTCCTCCTCTTCTCCTGTCCGGTTCCCCCCTCCTCTCCTCTGTAGTATTATTAGCCCCCCACCTTCCTCCTCCTCTTCTGTCCGGTTCTCCTCTCCTCTCCTCTGTAGTATTATTAGCCCCCCACCTTCCTCCTCCTCTTCTCCTGTCTGGTTCCCCCCTCCTCTCCTCTTTAGTATTATTAGCCCCCCCACCTTCCTCCTCTTCTCCTGTCTGGTTCCCCCCTCCTCTCCTCTGTAGTATTATTAGCCCCCACCTTCCTCTCCTATGTAGTATTATTAGCCCCCCACCTTCCTCCTCGTCTTCTCCTGTCTGGTTCCCCCTCCTCTCCTCTGTAGTATTATTAGCCCCCCCCGCCTTCCTCATCCTCTCCTCTGTAGTATTATTAGCCCCCTGCCTTGCTCTTCCTCTCCTATTAAAAACAACAGAGGAAACAGGAGTTTTTTAAACACAATATCAAAAAGATTTTATTAACACCATACAAAGAAGTGCTCATATATCTAAAAACATAACAAGATGTGTGTATACAAAAATGACACCGGAATTGTAGACACCCAGCATACAGTCATATTAATAATCAGCCATAAATAGACCTTTTAGTATAGTAGTTGAAATAGGTGAGTATCCAATATCAAGTCAATGCCATAATGTTTTTAGGGGATTGCAATAGTATTGCCCACTATCACCGGACTGTGCCTCCATCTACAACCCCATAAACCATAAGTGGTAATAAAAATGACAAAATCAGGATCACAAATCTCACCTATTATGCGGATGTCACACCAAACATGCCCCGACGCGCGTTTCGCTGCTTCTATGCCTCGCTTTATCAAGGGGAAGTGTTTTGTGTGACATCCGCATAATAGGTGAGATTTGTGATCCTGATTTTGTCATTTTTATTACCACTTATGGTTTATGGGTTTGTAGATGGAGGCACAGTCCAGTGATAGTGGGCAATACTATTGCAATCCCCTAAAAACATTATGACATTGACTTGATATTGGATACTCACCTATTTCAACTATTATACTAAAAGGTCTATTTATGGCTGATTATTAATATGACTGTATGCTGGGTGTCTACAATTCCGGTGTCTTTTTTGTATACACACATCTTGTTATGTTTTTAGATATATGAGCACTTCTTTGTATGGTGTTAATAAAATCTTTTTGATATTTTGTTTAAAAAACTCCTGTTTCCTCTGTGGTTTTTAATATTTGATTATGGAGTTATTTGCAGTAAGTAGGTGAGTTTTTTTTCACCGCTGTATAATATGGATCTGGATATTTGGAAGTTAACTCTTCCTCTCCTATGTAGCATTATTAGCCCCCCACCTTCCTCCTCTTCTCCTGTCCGGTTCCCCCCTCCTCTCCTCTGTAGTATTATTAGCCCCCCACCTTCCTCTCCTATGTAGTATTATTAGCCCCCCACCTTCCTCCTCCTCTTCTCCTGTCTGGTTCCCCCTCCTCTCCTCTGTAGTATTATTACCCCCCACCTTCCTCCTCTTCTGTCCGGTTCCCCCCTCCTCTGTAGTATTATTAGTCCCCCACCTTCCTCCTCCTGTCCTGTTCCCCCTCCTCTCCTCTGTAGTATTATTAGCCCCCCCACCTTCCTCCTCCCCTGTTCGGTTCCCCCTTCCTCTCCTCTGTAGTATTATTAGCCCCCCCACCTTCCTCCTCCTCTCCTGTCCGGTTCTCCCCTCCTCTCCTCTGTAGTATTATTAGCCCCCCACCTTCCTCCTCCTTCTCCTGTCTGGTTCCCCCTTCCTCTCCTCTGTAGTATTATTAGCCCCCACCTTCCTCCTCCTCCTGTCCGGTTCTCCCCTCCTCTCTGTAGTATTATTAGCCCCCACCTTCCTCTTCTGTCCGGTTCCCCCTCCTCTCCTCTGTAGTATTATTAGCCCCCACCTTCCTCCTCCTGTCCTGTTTTCCCTCCCCACCTCTGTAGTATTATTAGCCCCCCCACACCTTCCTCCTCCCCTGTCCGGTTCCCCCTTCCTCTCCTCTGTAGTATTATTAGCCCCCCACCTTCCTCCTCCTCTCCTGTCCGGTTCCCCCCTCCTCTCCTCTGTAGTATTATTAGCCCCCCCCCACCTTCCTCCTGTCCGGTTCTCTCCCCTCCTCTCCTCTGTAGTATTATTAGCCCCCCCACCTTCCTCCTCTCCTGTCCGGTTCTCCCCTCCTCTCCTCTGTAGTATTATTAGCCCCCCCACCTTCCTCCTCCTCTCCTGTCCGGTTCTCCCCCTCCTCCTCTGTAGTATTATTAGCCCCCACCTTCTCTACTCCTGTCCGGTGCCCCCCTCCTCTCTGTAGTATTATTAGCCCCCCACCTCTCTCCTCTGTAGTATTATTAGCCCCCCACCTTCCTCATCCTCTCCTGTCCGGTTCCCCCTCCTCTCCTCTGTAGTATTATTTGCCCACCCCCACCTTCCTCATCCTCTCCTGTCCGGTTCCCCCTCCTCTCCTCTGTAGTAACCCCAGCCCCCCACCTTCCTCCTCTTCTGTCCGGTTCCCCCCTCCTCTCCTCTGTAGTATTATTAGTCCCCACCTTCCTCCTCCTCTCCTCTGTAGTAACCCCAGGCCCCCACCTTCCTCCTCCTCTCCTCTGTAGTATTATTAGCCCCCCACCTTCCTCCTCCTCTCCTGTCCGGTTCTCCCCTCCTCCCCTCTGTAGTATTATTGTCGGGGTCACACCAAACATGCCCCGACGCGCGTTTCGCTGCTTCTATGCCTCGCTTTATCAAGGGGAAGTGTTTTGTGTGACATCCGCATAATAGGTGAGATTTGTGATCCTGATTTTGTCATTTTTATTACCACTTATGGTTTATGGGTTTGTAGATGGAGGCACAGTCCAGTGATAGTGGGCAATACTATTGCAATCCCCTAAAAACATTATGACATTGACTTGATATTGGATACTCACCTATTTCAACTATTATACTAAAAGGTCTATTTATGGCTGATTATTAATATGACTGTATGCTGGGTGTCTACAATTCCGGTGTCTTTTTTGTATACACACATCTTGTTATGTTTTTAGATATATGAGCACTTCTTTGTATGGTGTTAATAAAATCTTTTTGATATTTTGTTTAAAAAACTCCTGTTTCCTCTGTGGTTTTTAATATTTGATTATGGAGTTATTTGCAGTAAGTAGGTGAGTTTTTTTTCACCGCTGTATAATATGGATCTGGATATTTGGAAGTTAACTCTTCCTCTCCTATGTAGCATTATTAGCCCCCCACCTTCCTCCTCTTCTCCTGTCCGGTTCCCCCCTCCTCTCCTCTGTAGTATTATTAGCCCCCCACCTTCCTCTCCTATGTAGTATTATTAGCCCCCCACCTTCCTCCTCCTCTTCTCCTGTCTGGTTCCCCCTCCTCTCCTCTGTAGTATTATTACCCCCCACCTTCCTCCTCTTCTGTCCGGTTCCCCCCTCCTCTGTAGTATTATTAGTCCCCCACCTTCCTCCTCCTGTCCTGTCCCCCTCCTCTCCTCTGTAGTATTATTAGCCCCCCCACCTTCCTCCTCCCCTGTTCGGTTCCCCCTTCCTCTCCTCTGTAGTATTATTAGCCCCCCCACCTTCCTCCTCCTCTCCTGTCCGGTTCTCCCCTCCTCTCCTCTGTAGTATTATTAGCCCCCCACCTTCCTCCTCCTTCTCCTGTCTGGTTCCCCCTTCCTCTCCTCTGTAGTATTATTAGCCCCCACCTTCCTCCTCCTCCTGTCCGGTTCTCCCCTCCTCTCTGTAGTATTATTAGCCCCCACCTTCCTCTTCTGTCCGGTTCCCCCTCCTCTCCTCTGTAGTATTATTAGCCCCCCACCTTCCTCCTCTCCTGTCCGTTTTCCCTCCCTCCTCTGTAGTATTATTAGCCCCCCCCCACCTTCCTCTCCCTGTCCAGGTTCTCTCCCCTCCTCTCCTCTGTAGTATTATTAGCCCCCACCTTCCTCTTCTGTCCGGTTCCCCCTCCTCTCCTCTGTAGTATTATTAGCCCCCACCTTCCTCTCCTGTCCTGTTTTCCCCTCCCCTCCTCTGTAGTATTATTAGCCCCCCCACACCTTCCTCCTCCCTGTCCGGTTCCCCCTTCCTCTCCTCTGTAGTATTATTAGCCCCCCCACCTTCCTCCTCCTCTCCTGTCCGGTTCTCCCCTCCTCCTCTGTAGTATTATTAGCCCCCACCTTCTCTACTCCTGTCCGGTGCCCCCCTCCTCTCTGTAGTATTATTAGCCCCCCACCTCTCTCCTCTGTAGTATTATTAGCCCCCCACCTTCCTCATCCTCTCCTGTCCGGTTCCCCCTCCTCTCCTCTGTAGTATTATTTGCCCACCCCCACCTTCCTCATCCTCTCCTGTCCGGTTCCCCCTCCTCTCCTCTGTAGTAACCCCAGCCCCCCACCTTCCTCCTCTTCTGTCCGGTTCCCCCCTCCTCTCCTCTGTAGTATTATTAGTCCCCACCTTCCTCCTCCTCTCCTCTGTAGTAACCCCAGGCCCCCACCTTCCTCCTCCTCTCCTCTGTAGTATTATTAGCCCCCCACCTTCCTCCTCCTCTCCTGTCCGGTTCTCCCCTCCTCCCCTCTGTAGTATTATTGTCGGGGTCGAAACGACAAACACTCGTCCTCCAGTCACTCCAGATTAGATTATAAGCATGGGTTAACCGTTTAAAGAATGAGTCAGACAATAGGCTGGTTCAAACTTCAGAGCATGCTTAGAGGGCTGTATCCAGGCACCAATCTCAGCAAGTACTGATCTTTATTTCTGCAAGCATGGGATTATCTACACAGGATGTCAGGGTGGAGTTAAGGGTGGATGGGGGCGGGGAGGTAAGCTATATATGTCCATATATGGACATGTCCAGCATCTGGCCATCTCTATTGGTTCACATTCCATAGGTCTTGTATCCAGGCAGACTTGCTGGTGCAATCCTCAGTTCCCCAAAGGTGGGGGCAGTCATCAGTGAATTTCTTGGAGACAGACTAGCTGGTACTGACGTCATCTTAGAATAAGTTTCAATCTGAATAATACATATTCAAGGAAAACTTTGTGTTTATCTTGACATATCAAAGTAACAAAGTACATATAAACATATTTTTATAAAGGTATAAAAATAGCAAAACACATATATATAAAATATAAGATAGAAAATTATATTTTACCTTGACAATCCCCCCTAAACACTAAGTTTTCCCTTAATATATGTGGCCTTAGAGACTGTCCATGTGTGGGGACAGGGGTAGTGGATTTCTTCGCTTGGTCATTTTAGAAGCTGGCCCCTTATGGACCGCCCCCAAACAACCAAGTCCCTACCAAACCTGCACATGGAGTTCTCCCACTATCCCTAAACTAAATCTCTCATTTCCATTTGTATTTTGTTATAGGGGGTTTTATCAGGTTTATCCTGCGGGGTATATTTCTCCATATCACCCTTATCAGCGTCATCATATAGCAGGGACACAACTTCCTGATGAAGGAAAGTACCTGAGGAGGCGGTTGCATTGGTCACAGCTTTCCTGTACAAGGGTATCACACAACATAGAATTATCAATCCTAGCACCAAAAGCCCCACAACCACTAAGCAGGCTTGTTGAAGGAATCCCTTAAGGCCTCTCAGCCATCCTGGAAAGAAGGAAATATCTACTCCTGTATTAGATTTCAATTCCTCGGCTAGGCCCTGAAAGGCATCTCTGCTATAATTTACAAATCTCTGTTCCGTATAGTATATATAATTTATCCAATCCACATTTCTATTGATCTGTATCATTGGGATAAGAGAGAGAAAGCCTGCTGTGATTTGATTTTGGGCCTTGTATTTGTCAGGGACCCCCCTAGGAACACCTATGGGATCTATATAAACTTTGGGATCCTCAGCATAACCGGTGTGCAGCTGACCCAGACTCCTTCTCTTCCTGGATATCAGTGGAGCTATATTCTCGGATCCAGACTCTTTCTCACGTGTCTTTTAATGACTACCCAGTCTCCAGGCTGCAGGCTGTGACTTCCAGGATCCTAGTTCGGATCTGGAAGAGAACTGAAAACATTATCATGTACTTTCTTGAGTCTTTTATGCAAATCCCTTACATATGAGCTTAATACATGGTTACTCATTTCCAGTGCTTGGGAAAAGAAACATCCTAAGCTAGGCACTTTGCCAAATAGTACTTCATACGGAGAAAGTCCAGTTTTTCTATTTGGAGTGTACCTTACTGAGTATAGGGCTAATGGTAAACATTCAGGCCAAGATTTCCCTGTTTTGGACATGGCCTTTTGGATTTTTAACTTCAATGTCCCATTTAGTCCTTCTACTTTCCCACTGCTTTGTGGATGATATGGGGTGTGGAAAGCTTGTTAAATTCCCTGAGCTGTCAAGATTTAATTCGTTATTTCACCTGTGAAATGTGTACCTCTGTCACTTTCGATCACCTCTGGTACTCCATACCTGCACACCACCTCCACAAGCAGCTTCTTTGCGGTTGCCGCAGCCGTAGCTTTGGCAATCGGGAAAGCCTCCGGCCAACCTGAGAATAAATCAAAACACACCAACACGTACTCCCATGACCCTGATTTTGGCAGCTGAATATAATCAATCTGCAGTCTCTGGAAAGGATAGAGGGGCCTAGGGGCGTGTTTGGGTGGTGTCTTGACTACCCTTCCCTGATTATGTGTAGCACATACCATGCATCCCTGGATCAAACCTTCTATACAGGTGGAAAAGCCTGGTGCTATCCAATGCTTCTGCATGACGCTCATTACAGCAGTTTTGGACTGATGGGTTGGCCCATGTAACATCTGGGCGACCGCAGGGTACAATGCCCTTGGAAGGCATCAACGCATCCCTCTTCCCCATACCCCATTTGCTGCATTCAGACATGCACCTTCTTTTTTTTCACTTTTCTACTTCCTCCTGGCGCACCTGAGCCTGCATCTGGGATAAGGCATCCTCCGACACAAAGGGATTTTTGGGAGCGCTTACCTGGTGCATCGTTACCCCTTGGAGTGGTCTACTGGCTGCTGTTTTTGCTGCTGCATCGGCCATTTCGTTTCCTTTACTCACCTGATCAGTGCATCTGGTATGTGCTTTAACTTTTATGACAGCTACTTCTTTTGGTAATTGTAATGTATCAATTAACTGCTGGACTGCGTCAGCATTTTTAATGGGATGTCCTGCTGCCGTCAGGAATCCTCTAGACTTCCAAATTGGACCAAAATCATGAGCTATACCGAATGCGTATCTAGAATCTGTGTAGATGTTAACAATTCTACCTTCAGCTATCTTACAGGCCTCAGTCAGAGCCTTAAATTCAGCCTCCTGGGCCGACTGATATGGGAGCGTTGGTTCTGCTTTGATTACTGCATTCAGGGAGACGATGGCATACCCGGTGTGGAAGGTACCTGAGTCATCTTGGTGGCGAGATCCATCTACAAAAGATTCAAAATCAACATTAAGTCTTTCAGTTTCAAACACTGTGGGTAGGTCTGCTGTTTCCTGTGCCATAAGCTGAACACAATCATAAGGAATCTCCTCTCTTGGATCTTCTTTGTACAATACCGTACCTGACCTCCCCCCTAGATCCGAGAGAGGTAACAATGTGGCAGGATTAAGTGTGGTACATCTCTGCAAAGAAACATTTGGAGGCATTAAAAGTGCACATTGCAATTGAAGGTGACGTGCAGCTGAAAGGTGTGCCGGTTGCACCTGGTTCAGTATGGTGTATACATCATGAGGTGTAAGTACTGTCAGTGGATGATCAAGCACGATGTCTGACAATCTGTGGAGCAATAGTCCTACAGCATATACTGCCCGTACACAGGACGGGGCACCTCTAGCCACTGCATCTAGTCTTCCACTGAAACAGGCCACTGGCCTTTGATTGTCACCATGTAACTGAGTCAATACTCCTGCCGCGCGTCCCTGCTTCTGCGTCATTGACTTCTGCATTATCAGGTCTGTTCCTACCAACATAACACTTGTATGTCTCATCTATCAGTCTATTGTATCTAGTTTCAACTACCAATTTTCCTTCTTCTGTGTTCCATCCCACATCTGACCAATAATAACAGTTTTCATTCCCTGCGCGGGTGACACAGAGATAAAATGTCCCTTTCCCCCAAGTCTGGTGCGCTGATCCCTTAAAATCATTTCTATCACAATTGAATATTTGACAGAAATCGAACCTAAAGATAACCACAGGGGTTATAGTATTAACCCAGAAGTTAACCCCAAAGGTGGGCATGCTGGCACTATTGGAGATCAGGATGCAGCCCAAAAGGATATGTATATCAGAAACTTCATGA
Source organism: Oophaga sylvatica (assembly GCA_033576555.1). Taxonomy (NCBI): domain Eukaryota; kingdom Metazoa; phylum Chordata; class Amphibia; order Anura; family Dendrobatidae; genus Oophaga; species Oophaga sylvatica. The sequence continues at coordinate 21,082 of JARQOD010003579.1, forward strand.
CTGCTGACTAATCTTGTCCTTCTTGCAGTGAGAGGCGTGAATCCAGGTGCTCTTGCCCTCGAGCTTCAGGGCAGTAGGGGTGGTCAGGACCACAGTGTAGGGACCCTCAAATCTGGGCTGGAGACAGTCTCTTCTCACAAACTTTTTCACGTACACAAGGTCACCAGGCGAGAAGTCGTGCACCATGTCACCTGTAAATTCTGGGAGAGAAGTAGACACTGTAGAGTGGGTGTTAGTCAATTCTTTAGACAAAGCAATCACAAATTTTACCACTTTATCATTAGTTTCAGATAGCTCCTGGTGCCTAATTTCTTCTATCTTGGGAGGGGCACCCACTGGGAACAGAGGTAGTGCAGTAGCTTCTGGATTAGGAACAGAGGCAGGGGCTGAAGGACCGAGCCCTGGGACAGGGGCTTCAGCGACGGGGACTAAAACCTTTTCCCGCTGTCCGGGTGGTTGGTAGTAGGTGCCGGAAGGCGTCAGGAGGGGATACAGGCCTGACTGGGTGGTTCTGGGTGTCCCAAGATGGCTGCTGGGTGTCCCAAGATGACTGCTGGGTGTCCCAAGATGGCTGCTGGGTGTCCCAAGATGGCCGCTAGGTGTTCCAAGATGGCCGCTAGGCGTTGTGGGAAGGGCGTTGTGGGAAGGGCGTTGTCTGGGGGCGTCCCACTGTTGGATATGGAAGGGGCATTGGGCTGGGCATTACACCAGGGGCGACCCGCCTCACAGACACGGCAGGTCTCAGCCCAGGGCGGATTCTGTTCACCACATGCACTACAAGTCCAACCTCCCTTTGTTCTTAGATCGGTGCCATTATAGGGCGGTGGGCTGGGGACTTGGCACAGCAACAGACATGAGGGATGCAGCGGCCATTTTAGTTACATCAACAGCGGGGGCCATTTTAGTTACATCAACAACGGGGGCCATTTTAGTTACATCAACAAGATCACATGCAGAGCATATCCGAACAAAGGCTCGGCACCTTCTGAACCTCCTGCACCATCTACTTCCTTCCAGCCCTCAACTTTCAAATCATTTGCTACTCTAAGATGTGCCTGAGCTTGATGCAGGAGTCCCTCATCACATAACTTTCCCTTCTTCTGTCCTACATAATCCTTCCACACTGAAGGCTGAAGTCTCCCGGTACTGGGCAGACCCATCATTTTATACAAACTTCTCACATTTCTAACAGCCTTCCGGCCTTCCCGTGACTGAACAAGCTCACTGACTCCCACAGCACCACCCTCTAACTTATGAGGTTTCTCAGATCTAAATATACGCATCATGATTTTAACAGAGTGCAATGATCTGTCGCGACTCAGACCACCGGCGTCACTTGCAGGTCACCACCCGTCAATACAGAGTCCCCGCTCTATATACTGACAAGACAAAGAGCCCTACTCAATCTGTCCCTTCAACTGTGGATGGTGACTTTACAGCACAGTTCGCCGTGACACCCTACACAGCACAGAGTCCCCGCTCCATGTACTGACACTGGGGCTTCTCCTAATGAGGCTCCCCGTGTTAGACAAAGAGTCCCTGCTCAATTTGTCATTTATAAGACAGAGAATCCTAATCAATCTGTCACTAACTAAACTATCATGTGCGTCTTATACCCCACTCAACACTTCAAGAATCTAAAATTTGTCCCAACTTTATTCTAACAGTCACGGGAGGCATCTATCTACATAAAGGTACAGTGACCGGAGGAGGAGGAAGTGGTGCTGACACGAGTACACGCAAACATGCGACGTCACTCGGTCTCACTTGCTGGTTCGGAGCGTGGCGTGGGATCGCCTTCGGTCTCACCACTCAACCGGTCACCCACCCAGACCCAAATCGACAATACAGCAACGCCAACAATGACTGACACACAGGCAAGTGGGACGCATATAAAGTATATGATCCCAACTTACCGTGTTCAATGGAGGCTGCAGTCCTCGCACTCAGTCACCGCGGGCACCACCGCAAAGTCCTCAGGACGGGTCCGGACGGGCGGCGATCCACAGCCCCACGTTGCTAGGCGCCAATTGTCGGGGTCGAAACGACAAACACTCGTCCTCCAGTCACTCCAGATTAGATTATAAGCATGGGTTAACCGTTTAAAGAATGAGTCAGACAATAGGCTGGTTCAAACTTCAGAGCATGCTTAGAGGGCTGTATCCAGGCACCAATCTCAGCAAGTACTGATCTTTATTTCTGCAAGCATGGGATTATCTACACAGGATGTCAGGGTGGAGTTAAGGGTGGATGGGGGCGGGGAGGTAAGCTATATATGTCCATATATGGACATGTCCAGCATCTGGCCATCTCTATTGGTTCACATTCCATAGGTCTTGTATCCAGGCAGACTTGCTGGTGCAATCCTCAGTTCCCCAAAGGTGGGGGCAGTCATCAGTGAATTTCTTGGAGACAGACTAGCTGGTACTGACGTCATCTTAGAATAAGTTTCAATCTGAATAATACATATTCAAGGAAAACTTTGTGTTTATCTTGACATATCAAAGTAACAAAGTACATATAAACATATTTTTATAAAGGTATAAAAATAGCAAAACACATATATATATAAAATATAAGATAGAAAATTATATTTTACCTTGACATTATTAGCCCCCACCTTCCTCCTCCTTTCCTGTCCGGTTCTCCCCTACTCTCCTCTGTAGTATTATTAGCCCCCCCACCTTCCTCCTCCCCTGTCCGGTTCCCCCTTCCTCTCCTCTGTAGTATTATTAGCCCCCACCTTCCTCCTCCTCCTGTCCGGTTCTCCCCTCCTCTCCTCTGTAGTATTATTAGCCCCCACCTTCCTCTTCTGTCCGGTTCCCACCTCCTCTCCTCTGTAGTATTATTAGCCCCCCCACCTTCCTCCTCCTCTCCTGTCCGGTTCCCCCCTCCTCTCCTCTGTAGTATTATTAGCCCCCCCACCTTCCTCCTCTCCTGTCCGGTTCTCCCCTCCTCTCCTCTGTAGTATTATTAGCCCCCCCACCTTCCTCCTCCTCTCCTGTCCGGTTCGCCCCTCCTCCTCTGTAGTATTATTAGCCCCCACCTTCTCTCTCCTGTCCGGTCCCCCCCTCCTCTCTGTAGTATTATTAGCCCCCCACCTCTCTCCTCTGTATATTATTAGCCCCCCCACCTTCCTCATCCTTCCTGTCCGGTTTTCCCCCTCCTCTCCTCTGTAGTATTATTAGCCCCCCCACCTTCCTCTCCCCTGTCCGGTTTCCCCTCCTCTCCTCTGTAGTATTATTAGCCCCCCACCTTCCTCCTCCTCCTGTCCGGTTCTCCCCTCCTCTCCTCTGTAGTATTATTAGCCCCCACCTTCCTCTCTTCTGTCCGGTTCCCCCTCCTCTCCTCTGTAGTATTATTAGCCCCACCCCCTCCTTCCATCCTCCTCTCCCTGTCCGGTTCCCCCCTCCTCTCCTCTGTAGTATTATTAGCCCCCCACCTTCCTCCTCTCCTGTCCGGTTCTCCCCTCCTCTCCTCTGTAGTATTATTAGCCCCCCCACCTTCCTCCTCCTCTCCTGTCCGGTTCTCCCCTCCTTCTCTGTAGTATTATTAGCCCCCACCTTCTCTTCTCCTGTCCGGTGCCCCCCTCCTCTCTGTAGTATTATTAGCCCCCCACCTCTCTCCTCTGTAGTATTATTAGCCCCCCCACCTTCCTCATCCTCTCCTGTTCAGTTCCCCCCTCCTCTCTTCTGTAGTATTATTAGCCCCCCCCCACTTTCCTCCTCCTCTCCTGTCTGGTTCCCCCTCCTCTCCTCTGTAGTATTATTAGCCCCCCCACCTTCCTCCTCTCCTGTCCGGTTCTCCCCTCCTCTCCTCTGTAGTATTATTAGCCCCCCCACCTTCCTCCTCCTCTCCTGTCCGGTTCTCCCCTCCTCCTCTGTAATATTATTAGCCCCCACCTTCTCTTCTCCTGTCGGTGCCCCCCTCCTCTCTGTAGTATTTTTAGCCCCCCACCTCTCTCCTCTGTAGTATTATTAGCTCCCCCACCTTCCTCATCCTCTCCTGTCCGGTTCCCCCTCCTCTCCTCTGTAGTATTATTAGCCCCTCCAACTTCTTCCTCCTCTCCTGTCTGGTTCCCCTCCTCTCCTCTGTAGTAACCCCAGCCCCCCACCTTCCTCCTCTTCTGTCCGGTTCCCCCTCCTCTCCTCTGTAGTATTATTAGTCCCCACCTTCCTCCTCCTCTCCTGTCTGGTTCCCCCTCCTCTCCTCTGTAGTAACCCCAGGCCCCCACCTTCCTCCTCCTCTCCTCTGTAGTATTATTAGCCCCCCACCTTCCTCCTCCTCTCCTGTCCGGTTCTCCCCTCCTCCCCTCTGTAGTATTATTAGCCCCCCACCTTCCTCCTCCTCTCCTGTCCGGTTCTCCCCTCCTCTCCTCTGTAGTATTATTAGCCCCCCCACCTTCCTCCTCTCCTGTCCGGTTCTCCCCTCCTCTCCTCTGTATTATTATTAGCCCCCCCACCTTCCTCCTCCTCTCCTGTCCGGTTCTCCCCTCCTCCTCTGTAATATTATTAGCCCCCACCTTCTCTTCTCCTGTCCGGTGCCCCCCTCCTCTCTGTAGTATTTTTAGCCCCCCACCTCTCTCCTCTGTAGTATTATTAGCCCCCCCACCTTCTTCATCCTCTCCTGTCCGGTTCCCCCTCCTCTCCTCTGTAGTATTATTAGCCCCTCCAACTTCCTCCTCCTCTCCTGTCTGGTTCCCCCTCCTCTCCTCTGTAGTAACCCCAGCCCCCCACCTTCCTCCTCTTCTGTCCGGTTCCCCCTCCTCTCCTCTGTAGTATTATTAGTCCCCACCTTCCTCCTCCTCTCCTGTCTGGTTCCCCCTCCTCTCCTCTGTAGTAACCCCAGGCCCCCACCTTCCTCCTCCTCTCCTCTGTAGTATTATTAGCCCCCCACCTTCCTCCTCCTCTCCTGTCCTGTTCTCCCCTCCTCCCCTCTGTAGTATTATTAGCCCCCCACCTTCCTCCTCCTTTCCTGTCTGGTTTCCCCCTCCTCTCCTCTGTAGTAACCCCAGCCCCCCACCTTCCTACTCCTCTCCTGTCTGGTTTCCCCTCCTCTCCTCTGTAGTAACCCTAGCCCCCCACCTTCCTCCTCCTCTCCTCTGTAGTATTATTAGCCCCCCACCTTCCTCCTCCTTTCCTGTCTGGTTTCCCCCTCCTCTCCTCTGTAGTAACCCCAGCCCCCCACCGTCTTACTCCTCTCCTCTGTAGTATTAGCCCCCACCTTTCTCCTCCTTTCCTGTCTGGTTTCCCCCTCCTCTCCTCTGTAGTAACCCCAGCCTCCCACCTTCCTCCTCCTCTCCTGTCTGGTTTCCCCCTCCTCTGTAGTAACCCCAGCCCCCCACCTTCCTCCTCCTTTCCTGTCTGGTTTCCCCCTCCTCTCCTCTGTAGTAACCCCAGCCCCCCACCTTCCTCCACACTGACTGCTCTTCTCTCTCGCAGTGAGTACCCTCCTCACCGTGCTCCCACCTCCCACCCTCAGGTGCCGTCAGATCAACGTGTCTGGGAAACACCTCACGGCTCTGAAAGGTGAGATGACGGAGACGCAAGGGGTCGCAGAGGTGAGTTCTCCGGCCGTACACCCGCCTCACCCGTGTCTCTCCCCCCAGTGCTGAACACCTCCTCTCAGGACGAACTCTGTATTCGGGACGTGCGCATCCTCCCCAACTTCAATGCCAGTTACCTGCCTGTGATGCCGGACGGCTCCGTGCTGCTCGTGGACAATGTGTGGTAAGATGCTGAGCAGCATCTCCCCCCTGCCCCGAGGCGCGACGCGTCCCCTCCCCTGCCCCGAGGCGCGACGCGTACCCCCTCCCCTGCCCCGAGGCGCGACGCGTACCCCCTCCCCTGCCCCGAGGCGCGACGCGTACCCCCTCCCCTGCCCCGAGGCGCGACGCGTATCCCCTCCCCTGCCCTGAGGCGCGACGCGTACCCCCTCCCTTGCCCCGAGGCGCGACGCGTACCCCCTCCCCTGCCCCGAGGCGCGACGCGTATCCCCTCCCCTGCCACGAGGCGCGACGCGTACCCCCTCCCTTGCCCCGAGGCGCGACGCGTGTCCCCTCCCCTGCCCCGAGGCGCGACGCGTGTCCCCTCCCCTGCCCCGAGGCGCGACGCGTGTCCCCTCCCCTGCCCCGAGGCGCGACGCGTGTCCCCTCCCCTGCCCCGAGGCGCGACGCGTGTCCCCTCCCCTGCCCCGAGGCGCGACGCGTGTCCCCTCCCCTGCCCCGAGGCGCGACGCGTGTCCCCACCCCTGCCCCGAGGCGCGACGCGTACCCCCTCCCCTGCCCCGAGGCGCGACGCGTACCCCCTCCCCTGCCCCGAGGCGCGACGCGTACCCCCTCCCCTGGCCCGAGTCGCGACGCGTACCCCCTCCCCTGCCCCGAGGCGCGACGCGTACCCCTCCCCTGCCCCGAGGCGCGACGCGTGTCCCCCCCCTGCCCGAGGCGCGACGCGTACCCCCTCCCCTGCCCCGAGGCGCGACGCGTGTCCCCTCCCCTGCCCCGAGGCGCGACGCGTGTCCCCTCCCCTGCCCCGAGGCGCGACGCGTACCCCTCCCCTGCCCCGAGGCGCGACGCGTGTCCCCATCCCCTGCCCCGAGGCGCGACGCGTGTCCCCTCCCCTGCCCCGAGGCGCGACGCGTGTCCCCTCCCCTGCCCCGAGGCGCGACGCGTACCCCCTCCCCTGCCCCGAGGCGCGACGCGTACCCCCTCCCCTGCCCCGAGGCGCGACGCGTACCCCCTCCCCTGCCCCGAGGCGCGACGCGTGTCCCCTCCCCTGCCCCGAGGCGCGACGCGTGTCCCCTCCCCTGCCCCGAGGCGCGACGCGTACCCCTCCCCTGCCCCGAGGCGCGACGCGTGTCCCCTCCCCTGCCCCGAGGCGCGACGCGTGTCCCCTCCCCTGCCCCGAGGCGCGACGCGTGTCCCCTCCCCTGCCCCGAGGCGCCGACGCGTACCCCCTCCCCTGCCCCGAGGCGCGACGCGTACCCCCTCCCCTGCCCCGAGGCGCGACGCGTACCCCCTCCCCTGCCCCGAGGCGCGACGCGTACCCCCTCCCTTGCCCCGAGGCGCGACGCGTACCCCCTCCCCTGCCCCGAGGCGCGACGCGTATCCCCTCCCCTGCCACGAGGCGCGACGCGTACCCCCTCCCCTGCCCCGAGGCGCGACGCGTGTCCCCTCCCCTGCCCCGAGGCGCGACGCGTGTCCCCTCCCCTGCCCCGAGGCGCGACGCGTGTCCCCTCCCCTGCCCCGAGGCGCGACGCGTGTCCCCTCCCCTGCCCCGAGGCGCGACGCGTGTCCCCTCCCCTGCCCCGAGGCGCGACGCGTGTCCCCACCCCTGCCCCGAGGCGCGACGCGTACCCCCTCCCCTGCCCCGAGGCGCGACGCGTACCCCCTCCCCTGCCCCGAGGCGCGACGCGTACCCCCTCCCCTGCCCCGAGGCGCGACGCGTACCCCCCCCCTGCCCCGAGGCGCGACGCGTACCCCCTCCCCTGGCCCGAGGCGCGACGCGTGTCCCCACACACTCCCCTGCCCGAGGCGCGACGCGTACCCCCTCCCCTGCCCCGAGGCGCGACGCGTACCCCCTACCCCGCCCCGAGGCGCGACGCGTACCCCCTCCCCTGCCGAGGCGCGACGCGTACCCCCTCCCCTGCCCCGAGGCGCGACGCGTACCCCCTCCCCCTGCCCCGAGGCGCGACGCGTACCCCCTCCCCTGCCCGAGGCGCGACGCGTACCCCCTCCCTGGCCCGAGGCGCGACGCGTGTCCCCTCCCCTGCCCCGAGGCGCGACGCGTGTCCCCTCCCCTGCCCCGAGGCGCGACGCGTGTCCCCTCCCCTGCCCCGAGGCGCGACGCGTGTCCCCTCCCCTGCCCCGAGGCGCGACGCGTGTCCCCTCCCCTGCCCCGAGGCGCGACGCGTGTCCCCTCCCCTGCCCCGAGGCGCGACGCGTGTCCCCTCCCCTGCCCCGAGGCGCGACGCGTGTCCCCTCCCCTGCCCCGAGGCGCGACGCGTGTCCCCTCCCCTGCCCCGAGGCGCGACGCGTGTCCCCTCCCCTGCCCCGAGGCGCGACGCGTGTCCCCTCCCCTGCCCCGAGGCGCGACGCGTGTCCCCTCCCCTGCCCCGAGGCGCGACGCGTGTCCCCTCCCCTGCCCCGAGGCGCGACGCGTGTCCCCTCCCCTGCCCCGAGGCGCGACGCGTGTCCCCTCCCCTGCCCCGAGGCGCGACGCGTGTCCCCTCCCCTGCCCCGAGGCGCGACGCGTGTCCCCTCCCCTGCCCCGAGGCGCGACGCGTGTCCCCTCCCCTGCCCCGAGGCGCGACGCGTGTCCCCTCCCCTGCCCCGAGGCGCGACGCGTGTCCCCTCCCCTGCCCCGAGGCGCGACGCGTGTCCCCTCCCCTGCCCCGAGGCGCGACGCGTGTCCCCTCCCCTGCCCCGAGGCGCGACGCGTGTCCCCTCCCCTGCCCCGAGGCGCGACGCGTGTCCCCTCCCCTGCCCCGAGGCGCGACGCGTGTCCCCTCCCCTGCCCCGAGGCGCGACGCGTGTCCCCTCCCCTGCCCCGAGGCGCGACGCGTTCTCCCCTGCCCCGAGGCGCGACGCGTGTCCCCTCCCCTGCCCCGAGGCGCGACGCGTGTCCCCTCCCCTGCCCCGAGGCGCGACGCGTGTCCCCTCCCCTGCCCCGAGGCGCGACGCGTGTCCCCTCCCCTGCCCCGAGGCGCGACGCGTGTCCCCTCCCCTGCCCCGAGGCGCGACGCGTGTCCCCTCCCCTGCCCCGAGGCGCGACGCGTGTCCCCTCCCCTGCCCCGAGGCGCGACGCGTGTCCCCTCCCCTGCCCCGAGGCGCGACGCGTGTCCCCTCCCCTGCCCCGAGGCGCGACGCGTGTCCCCTCCCCTGCCCCGAGGCGCGACGCGTGTCCCCTCCCCTGCCCCGAGGCGCGACGCGTGTCCCCTCCCCTGCCCCGAGGCGCGACGCGTGTCCCCTCCCCTGCCCCGAGGCGCGACTCGTCCCCCTTCCCTGCCACACCCAGAGGCCCACCGCCTGTAACGTGCCCTCTTCTCTCGCCCAGTCACCAGTCCGGAGACGTCAGCATGGCCTCCTTCCTGCGCCTGCACAGCTGCTCCTCACAGTTGCCCAGCATGCTCTGCTCCCTGGAGGAGCACAACTTCCTATTCCAGCTGCAGACAGGAGAGCGCCCCCCGGAGGATGCCAAGGAGGTGAGCACCATTCCCATGTTGCTGCCTTTCCGTGCGTCGCTGTCTCCAGGACCTCTGATGCAGGGTCTTCCTCGGGTGCTCCCCTGTCTCACCCTCTCTCTGCTCCTCAGGGTCTGGAGGTCCCTCTAGTTGCCATCATTCACTGGTCGACCCCCAAGCTGCCGTTCACGTCCGGCATATACACCCACTACAGGTGAGTCCGTGCTGCCGCTGCCTGTGGATGGTGCCGTACACCGTCCTCATTGCGTCGTCCCTTGCAGGCTCCCCAGTATTCGTCTGGAGAGGCCGCGGTTTGTGATGACGGCACGCTGTGACTCCCCCGTACAGACGCACACCCCGTTTCGGGTTACGTACACCCTGCTGAACGACCTGCAGGACTTCCTGGCCGTCCGATTGGTCTGGACTCCAGATAGCAACATGGCAGTGATGGGTGAGTTATACAGGGTGCTGAGTGGGGTCCCGAGGGAGGGAGTCCGATGTAACCCACGGTCTCCCCTCACAGGTCGGTGTTTGTCAGAGGAGGAACGGAGGGTCACACAGGCAGCGCAGGAGGCCGTTGTCTGTTACACCCCCATAAACAGTCTGGGGTTCTGCCGGAAAGGAAGCTCCGTCACCATCGGTGTCACCTTCATGGCACTGAAGGCCGGGCTGTTAGAGGTAAAGACTAAGGTGTATGCTGACACTGGGGGGGTGCAGGACACTGACACTGGGGCTGCTGGACATTGACACTGGGGCTGCTGGACATTGACACTGGGGCTGCAGGACATGACACTGGGGCTGCAGGACACTGACATTGGGGCTGCAGGACACTGACACTGGGGCTGCAGGACACTGACACTGGGGCTGCAGGACACTGACACTGGGGCTGCAGGACACTGACACTGGGGCTGCAGGACACTGACACTGGGGCTGCAGGACACTGACACTGGGGCTGCAGGACACTGACACTGGGGCTGCAGGACACTGACACTGGGGCTGCAGGACACTGACACTGGGGCTGCTGGACACTGACACTGGTGGTGTAAGGCAATGACACGGACACTGGGGGTACTAGGTAGTGACATTGGGAGTACCGGGTGCTGACGCTGGGGGAACAGGGTAGTGACACTTAAGAACAGGTTGAAGACGCTGACACTAGGGGTACAAGGTAATGACACTGGTGGTACAGGGTAGTGACGCTGGGGGTACAGCATTACAGCATAATGATACTGGGAGTACAGCTTAGCGACGCTGGGTTCAGGTAGCGACGCTGGTGGTACAAGATAGTGATGCTGGTGGAACAGGGTAGTGACGCTGGTGTTTCAGGGTAGCGACGCTGGTGGTACAGGGTAGCGACGCCGGTGGTACAGGGTAGGGACGGTGGAGGTTCAGGGCAGCGACGGTGGAGGTTCAGGGCAGCGACGGTGGAGGTTCAGGGCAACGACGGTGGAGGTTCAGGGCAGCGACGGTGGAGGTTCAGGGCAGCGACGGTGGAGGTACAGGGTAGGGACGGTGGAGGTTCAGGGCAGCGACGGTGGAGGTTCAGGGCAGCGACGGTGGAGGTTCAGGGCAGCGACGGTGGAGGTTCAGGGCAGCGACGGTGGAGGTTCAGGGCAGCGACGGTGGAGGTTCAGGGCAGCGACGGTGGAGGTTCAGGGCAGCGACGGTGGAGGTTCAGGGCAGCGACGGTGGAGGTTCAGGCAGCGACGCGGAGGTTCAGGGCAGCGACGCCGGAGGTTCAGGGCAGCGACGCCGGAGGTTCAGGGCAGCGACGCCGGAGGTTCAGGGCAGCGACGCTGGAGGTACACGACTGTTGAACTGTGGCACCCTCTACTGTCACTCATCCCTCCCTGCTCTCTGGTCTCAGCTCTCGCAGCACATGAAGCTGAAGCTGCAGTTCACGGCTAGTGTGGCTCAGGCTCCTCCGGACGCCCGTCCCGTGTCACGGAGAAGTAGTCCCAGCAGCCCGGCCCTGAGGGACCTGGAGAGGCAGCAGCTGGGGGGCGCTCTGGGAAGGTCCCAGTCCTTCTCTCACCAGCAACCTCCTCGTGGGCAACTCATCAGGTAAGGAGACTATGGGGGCATATAGTGCGACCCTCGTCATCTTATTATCCCCTTCCTGCACACTGATGGTTATTTACGTCCTACCCGGGTGAGGGTGTATGGAGTCGGCTTAGGAGCTGTGTTGCACAGCCGTGAGAGAGGTTCAGTGGCCACATGTGTGGTCCTGCGAGCTGCCTCCTACCCACCGGCTGTCCCCTGCGGCTTCTATGGGGAAGGTGGGAAAAAAGGATAAAATATTACAGTATATATATAACATTAGTTTTGCAGTGTGGCCGCACTTGGAATTTTTTTCTGCTCTCTGCATTACGGTATATGAAAATTTAATACTGCAGCATGTCTAACTAAAGACCCCCAAGTCCCGCAGGGTGCGACTATGGGTGAGAAAAATGGGAAAAGTTATGGAGGAAAGTAGGTGACGACTTTCTTCCTTCTTGTCTCTCTCCCCCAGGACCGGCAGTGTTATGGAGCGGCGCGCCATCACTCCACCTGTGGGGTCCCCCTTGGGTCGGCCGCTCTATTTGCCCCCTGAGCGAGCCGCTCTGTCTCTGGATAAGATCGCCAAGCGTCAGTGCAAAGTGCTGGTGGTAAATCCGGTCCAGTGACCCCCACCGCCCCCCTGATGTCGTCAAGATGGAGACTCGCCCCCAGCCGCGGAGAAAAAGGGGATGCCAACCGAGTTTGGGATGCGCCAAGCAGCCTGCGCTGGAACCAAATCCTATGTATGGGGATAAAGGGTCAACACGGACCCCCAAGCCAAATAGTCTTTGCTAAGCAGGGGTTCAGCCAATAGAGACTGGAACGCAGCCCGAAACCGGTATTGGGGCCAAATACAGCTTGTGAGGCGGGAGCAGGAGGCAACGGGAGGGATTGGGAGACAAGTCTGTGGGCGGGGACTGGGAGAAAACCCTGCCCATGAGGACTGGAATTGGGCTTAAGCCCTGCCCACGAGGACTGGAATTGGTCTTAAGCCCTGCCCACGCGGACTGGAATTGGCTTAATTAGGTACTACAATGGTAAAACTCCCTCCTAGCCTCGCTGTCAGGACGTACTGCTCCCGCTGCAGGATATTTTTATGTTTACATTTTTTTTATTTCCTTTTAATTCTTATTTATACATTTCACACTCCGACCTTCTGCACTCACCCAGGACCACCCTGTGATTGTATGTGACCCCCTATGGTGGAAGGTCCTGGCAGGTGCGGGGCTCGCTGAGCGAGTTTACATGTCAGTATATACACTGGAGACCGATGCCGGTCACGATACGCGGAGGTGTCCTGCACAGCAGGGGGGCACTTAATTATGTTAGGGACAGGCCTCTTCGTTTTAATATTAGGATTACAGGTCAAATTTTAATACAGGAAAATAGTTGAACCCTATGTTTATAATGTGAAGGTCCAGCAGGGCCGGGGTTATGTACAGTTAGGTCCATATATATTTGGACAGAGACAACATTTATCTAATTTTGGTTCTAGACATTACCACAATGAATTTGAAACAAAACAAATCAGATGCAGTTGAAGTTCAGACTTTCAGCTTTCATTTGAGGGTATCCACATTAAAATTGGATGAAGGGTTTAGGAGTTTCAGCTCCTTAACATGTGCCACCCTGTTTTTAAAAGGACCAAAAGTAATTGGACAATTGACTCCAAGGCTATTTCATGGACAGGTGTGGGCAATCCCTTCGTTATGTCATTCTCAATTCAGCAGATAAAAGGGCCGGAGTTGATTTGAGGTGTGGTGTTTGCATTTGGAAGGTTTTGCTGTGAAGGAAACATGAGGTCAAAGGAGCTCTCCATGCAGGTGAAACAAGCTATCCTTAAGCTGCAAAAACAGAAAAAACCCATCCGAGAAATTGTACAACATTAGGAGTGGCAAAATCTACAGTTTGGTACATCCTGAGAAAGAAAGAAAAAGCACTGGTGAACTCATCAATGCAAAAAGACCTGGGCGCCCACGGAAGACAACAGTGGTGGATGATCGCAGAATACTCTCCATGGTGAAGAGAAACCCCTTCACAGCAGCCAACCAAGTGAACACACTCTCCAGGAGGTAGGCGTATCAATATCCAAATCTACCATAAAGAGAAGACTGCATGAAGGTAAATACAGAGGGTTCACTGCACGGTGCAAGCCACTCATAAGAATCAAGAATAAAAAGGCTAAAAAACATCTCAAAAAGCCAGAACCGTTCTGGAAGAACATTCTTTGGACACATGAACCTCTACCAGAATGATGGAAAGAGAAAAGTTTGGCGAAGGCATGGTACAGCTCAAGATCCAAAGCATACCACATCATCTGTAAAACATGGCGGAAGCAGTGTGATGGCTTGGGCATGCATGGCTGCCAGTGGCACTGGGTCACTAGTGTTTATTGATGGTGTGACACAGGACAGAAGCAGCCGAATGAATTCTGAGGTCTTCAGAGCCATACTGTGTGCTCAGATCCAGCCAAATGCAGCCAAACTGATTGGTCGTCGTTTCATACTACAGATGGACAATGACCCAAAGCATAACGCCAAAGCAACCCAGGAGTTTATTACAGCAAACAAGTGGAATATTCTTGAATGGCCAAGTCAGTCACCTGATCTCAACCCAATCGAGCATTTCACTTGTTAAAGACTAAACTTCACACAGGCCCACAAACAAACAGCTGAAAACCACCGCGGTGAAGGCCTGGCAGAGCATCAAAAAGGAGGAAACACAGCGTCTGGTGATGTCCATGAGTTCGACTTCAGGCAGTTATTGCCAACAAAGGGTTTTCAACCAAGTACTAGAAATGAACATTTTATTTACAATTATTTATTCTGTCCAAATACTTTTGGTCCCTTTAAACACAGGGTGGCACATGTTAAGGAGCTGAAACTCCTAAACCCTTCATCCAATTTTAATGTGGATACCCTCAAATGAAAGCTGAAAGTCTGAACTTCAACTGCATATGAATTGTTTTGTTTACAATTTATTGTGGTAATGTCTAGAACCAAAATTAGATAAATGTCTCTGTCCAAATATATATGGACCTAACTGTATGTGTGTCACATGCCAAAATGGTGTAGACGAGTAGGAAAAGGGAGAGTCTGCAAGCTCCTTACAGCTCCACCTGCTGGAGGCTGCACTGTACTGCACCTCACTGCTCCACCTGCTGGAGGCTGCCCGTACTGCATCTTGCTACTCCACGTATTGGAGGCTGCGCCATGCTGCACATCGCTGCTCCACTTGCTGGAGTCTGCACCTCACTGCTCCACCTGTGGAGGCTGCGCCGTGCTGCACCTCGCTGCTCCACCTACTGGAGGCTGCGCCGTGTTGCACCTCGCAGCTCCACTTGCTGGATAATGAGCATGGGTGCAGGGGCTTACCTCTCCCTCTGGATGATGTGAGCAGTAGGAGCAATGTCCCCTCAGCTGGAATAACGAGTGTATACTGTGTGTCATGGGGGGGCGGTGGGCCATTCCTCGTCATGGTGGAGGGTGGCCGATCCCTGATCGTGTGTCTTTGGTGGGGTCACTGTTGTGAATGTGTTGGAGACGACTTCGGAGCTGATGCTCCCTCTGGTGGTTGCTGAGGGTATTGAACCTATGTTGAACAGCAAAAGTCCACCACCTGCATCTGATGAATGGTTATCAGGTGGGACGGACTGGCCTGATATAAGTGAGCTGACCTCCCATGATCCTCGCCGGTGATCGTTTCTTCCTGGTCTAGGTTGGAATTCAGTTTGCTTTGCTGCTGTCTCCTGCTATCATTCAGATAAGTTACTTTCTGGGTTTTTTTCTGTGGTCTGATTTTTCTTGTTTTTTTGCTGCCTTGCTTTTGAGTTCAGCCGGGTCGTGCTGGTCTCTGTTCTCTTTTTGTATTTGTTCATTTGCTCTGTTCCTGTGATTTTTTTTTTTTTTTACTGCTGGGTAGCTACGTGTTCACACCAGAGATCTGATATAGGTGGTCGAGACCGTGTGGTCTCAGCATTTTTGGAATCAGAAGTGTTGGAGTTTTTCCTAGGGTTTTTCTGGGTTGCAGACAGTATTCTCTCCTGTGCTGTCCTATCTAGACAGTTTGGGCTCCAGCGTTTGCTCAATCTATTTTCTGTCTGTGTTCGTGTTTTCATCTTGTCTAACCACCATTATATGTTTGGGGGCTTCCTATTTCTTTGGGGCTCTCCTCCGGGGCAGTTAGCTTTCCTCTTTCCATCTTCAGGGGTAGCTAATCTCTCCGGCTGTGACGAGGCGTCTAGGGCACCGTAGGAACGTCCCACGGCTGCTTCTAGTTGTGCGGTTAGTTTAGGGGTTTGCAACCTATTAGCTTCCAACCTCTCTGGTGTTTGGCTGCCTTTGCGGTTTTTTGCCCCTGTCCTCCTCAGCTACCAAAACATAACAGGTCACAGTGTGTCATGGGGGGGGGACGAGGTCACCGATCTCTCGTGTGTCATTGGGGGGGACGAGGTCACTGATCCCTCGTTGTATGTCATTGGAGGGGGCGTGAAGTCGCCAATCCCTCGTCGTGTGTCATTGGGGGGGGTCGCCAATCTCTCGTCGTATGCTAAGGGGGGTTAATAGGGATGTGACGTTGTTGAGTGGTCGCTGGACTCAGTATTGCGGGGGCGTCCACCTCGCGCTGCTCTGCAGTCTGGTGCGGAACCCCTCCGAGACCCTGGTAACATGTAGACTGAGTTGTGTCTGTGATTTGTGTCTGTCCAGGGGTCTTTCTGCACAGCCGCACGTGTTATACTATTTACTGGCCAATATGTGGGGCGACGTCCCCCGCACTGCACTTATCACCCCACATTCCTGCCAATACTTGAGCGCTTCCTGTGGCCCCGGACGGAGCGCGGGACCAGGACTTGTTGCACTTTGTTTTATTATTTATTTTTGATCAAACAGAATACAGAACTTCATCCACCTCCGCAGAGCCTCCGCTGTCATTACTGTGCTGCACCGAGCCTCCGCTTTCACTACTGTGCTGCGCCGAGCCTCCGCGGTCATTACTGTGCTACGCCGAGCCTCCGCGGTCATTACTGTGCTGCGCAGAGCCTCCGCGGTCATTACTGTGCTGCGCAGAGCCTCCGCGGTCATTACTGTGCTGCGCAGAGCCTCCGCGGTCATTACTGTGCTGCGCAGAGCCTCCGCGGTCATTACTGTGCTGCGCAGAGCCTCCGCGGTCATTACTGTGCTGCGCAGAGCCTCCGCTGTCATTACTGTGCTGCGCAGAGCCTCCGCTGTCATTACTGTGCTGCGCAGAGCCTCCGCTGTCATTACTGTGCTGCGCAGAGCCTCCGCTGTTATTACTGTGCTGCGCAGAGCCTCCGCTGTCATTACTGTGCTGCGCAGAGCCTCCGCTGTCATTACTGTGCTGCGCAGAGCCTCCGCTGTCATTACTGTGCTGCGCAGAGCCCCCGCTGTCCTTACTGTGCTGCGCAGAGCCCCCGCTGTCATTACTGTGCTGCGCAGAGCCTCCGCTGTCATTACTGTGCTGCGCAGAGACTCCGCTGTCATTACTGTGCTGCGCAGAGCCCCCGCTGTCATTACTGTGCTGCGCAGAGCCTCCGCTGTCATTACTGAGCTTCGCTCCCGTCAGCACCGCTGTGCGGGGAGCGCAGCCGGTATTATTAGATGGAACATTTTCAGCATTTGCCTTTTCCAGGCTCTTGGTTTCCCTGCAAGTTCGGCTGCAGAACAAGTAAACAGACTCTCTCAGTGAGCTCGTTGTCACGTGGAGTCCGTAACTCTTTTTATGTGCGCCAGTTTTCCTCCTGGAGTGATTTTATTTGTGGCTGAAAGTTTTGCACAGAAAGCATCATCACACTGGCAGCGTCCAGGATTAGAAAAACATGCCAGCAGTGCCCCCTCTGCCACAGGTTGTGCCTGGTATTGCAACCCAATGTTATTTATTTTTGTGAAACGGAACTGCAATACCGGACATGACCTGTGGTGAGCTGAGGCGCTGCCACCTTTTCTTAATCAGTCATGTGTCTGGTGTCCACCCCGTTATTACCAGGATCGAGAGCAGAAGGTGACGGCTCCATGAGAGGAAGATGGAACTTCTGCACTGCACATTAAGCTGCTGCTCTCTGTTATAAGCCCAGGGAAAAATGTGACCAAATAGAGAAGTGCTGTGACTGGATTTACACTGTACTGGTAAAACATCGCTCCGGCGTACACCGTTGTCCTATCCCCATCACCCCCCGGTGTATAACGTCCTTCTACCCCGCCCTCAATGTTTATTATCCGTCTCCCCCCACCTTGTATATAATGTTCTCTCCCTCCCCATCACCCCCCCCCCCCCCCCGGTATATAACATCCATGTCCCTCCCCCCCCCCCCCCCCGGTGTATAACGTCTGTCTCTTTCCCCTCGCCCCCGGTGTATAATGTCCATCTCATCCCCATGCCCCCGGTGTATAATGTCCGTCTCTTCCCCGCGCCCACCGTGTATAACGTCCGTCTCTTCCCTGATTCCGGTGTCTAACGTCCATCTCTTCCCAGAGCCCCCGGTGTAAAACGTCCATTTCTTCCCCGCGCCCCACGGTGTATAACGTCCGTCTCTTCCCCGCGCCCCCACGGTGTATAATACGTCCGTCTCTTCCCCGCACCCC
Organism: Oophaga sylvatica; assembly: GCA_033576555.1. Taxonomy (NCBI): domain Eukaryota; kingdom Metazoa; phylum Chordata; class Amphibia; order Anura; family Dendrobatidae; genus Oophaga; species Oophaga sylvatica. The sequence goes on from JARQOD010003579.1 coordinate 38,901, forward strand.
CACGGTGTATAACGTCCGTCTCTTCCCCGCGCCCCCACGGTGTATAACGTCCGTCTCTTCCCCGCGCCCCCACGGTGTATAACGTCCGTCTCTTCCCCGCGCTCCCACGGTGTATAACGTCCGTCTCTTCCCCGCGCTCCCACGGTGTATAACGTCCGTCTCTTCCCCGCGCCCCCGGTGTATAATGTCCGTCTCTTGCCCACGGTGTATAACGTATGTCTCTTCCCCGCGCCCCTGGTGTATAACGTCCGTCTCCTCCCCACGCCCCCGGTGTATAACGTCCGTCTCTTCCTCTAGCCCACGGTTTATAACGTTCGTCTCTTGCCCATGGTGTATAACGTCTGTCTTTTCCCCACATCCCAGGTGTATAACGTCCGTCTCTTCCCCGCACCCCAGGTGTCACGGGGTCCTTCTCCGGTATCACACAATCAACAGAGCAAGAGAAGTGCGAACAATCCCAAGACCTTTATTATAGGCAAAACTTAAAAGGTCCATAAACAAACCACCACATTGAGGATACAATAGTCCAGAACACGAATGCAGTTCAGTAACAGGATAAATGTCCCATGAGATCAGTCAAATAATCCAGATGACAGAGGATAAAACAGAAGAAACCAATCCTTTCTGAAGTGCTGTGTGTACACCATGCTTTTCCACACGGGAACTGACATCCACTTCTCTGTTGTCCTCAGACCCCCTCCTTATCTCCAGGGCAGTCAGACCGGTTTGATGGCTTTCATCCCACATCTGACCTGGGAAAGGAGCCTCAGGGATTAAGGCATTACAGGGGGTGACTCCCTGCATTTGGATAGCTGAGGGGTCCTGAATGGACAATCAGGAGATGTCAGAAGGGGTTTCAGCCAAAAGGCTGACAATTGAGACTCTAGACAATATGTGGAATACACAGAATGGTATCGGGCAGCAAGAGAACACCATGTAAATCAGTAAAATATAAATATACACAGAATGATACCCACAGAACATATCACAACCTCTCCCCCCTCATAATAAGTGAGCACGCCATGAGGTCTACACAGACCTCTGGCCTGCTCACTTTAGTCCACATTGCTCAACTGCAATAGTCCCTTGTACAGTGGCAAGGCTAGGTCGGCCTGAGGGATCTATGGTTCTTGTCGAGACAGCCCATTGGCGTTCTGGTGCTGGCTGCCCCGCTTGTATTGGATGGAGAAGCTGTAGGGTTGTAAGCACAAGCTCCATCGCAGCAATCTTCCATTGTCTCCTGATACGCGGTTCAGCCATGTGAGGGGGTTGTGGTCTGTAACAATTGTAAAGTCTCTGCCATACAAGTATGGTTGCAATTTTTTTAGCGCCCATACGATGGCAAGGCACTCAATAGTGGCATAGGCAACTTCCCGATCCAGTAGTTTCCGACTGGCAAAAGCAACAGGATGTTCTTCTCCAGCGGCGTTCACTTGGCTAAGTACTGCCCCAATCCCAAAGGTGGATGCATCTGTCTGCACGGGAAACCTGCGCTTTTAATCAGGGGCAGCCAAGACAGGAGCAGTGATGAGGGCAATCACGAAGTGTCATTAATTTTCTTGACAACCTGATAAGGGCCTTCCCACACTGCTTGAAGCTTGTTGGCAGGGGAAGTAGTAATCATGAGCACTTGTCCTTCCATAAATTCCCGGATCCTGGCATTACGGTCATACCAGGTTTTTTGTCTGGACTGTGCCATCCGCTGATGTTCTTTAGCCAAGGTAGCTAGCTCGGTGAGACTGTCTCTGAACTCAAGAACATAGGGAATGATGGGCATTCCGGTGTCTGAGATATCTCCCTCCAAATGTTCTTTCAGAAGAGTGAGAGGCCCACGTACCTTCCGGCTAAACAGTAGTTCAAGGGAGAGAACCCTGTGGACTCTTGGGGAACCTCCCGATAGGCGAAAAGAAGATGTGGCAGGTATTTTCCCAATCTTTTCCAACGTCCGCAAAAGCCCTCAGCATATTTTTTAGGGTTCCATTAAAGCGTTCACACAGTCCGTTGGTTTGCGGGTGGTATGGGGTGGTGCGAATGGCTCGAACACCACAGGTATGCCATAGGGATTGGACCAGATCTGACATGAACTGAGTGCCTTGATCTGATAATATTTCAGCTGCAGATGGAAGGGAGGGAGACACAGGAATTCATTACTGATGGGTAGGCGGAGCCCCAGACCAGGATGACACCTCAGATCAAAAGCGTGTTGACTGGCTGGCTCCTCCAGCTCGGGCTCCTCCTACTCAGCTCCTTCAGTCTAAGATTTGAGGTCTCAGAGGATGGTCGCTGCTAATGCAGCTCCTCAGAAGATTTTATTAGTTTATATTCAGACAAGAGACTTGGATCACTAGTTGGTCTAGAGGTCTCAGGGGTACCAGCGCTGCTGTACCCCAACCTCTCCCTCGGCGGATCTGTATTTACACTATGGTCCCTGCAGAATCTTGCCGGCCCTGGGGGATGAGGAGAGCTTCCCTGGCGGGGACGCAAACCACACGTGCGGTCACTGCGTTCCTCGCCCTGGGGTGAAGCATGGGCACAAGCGCCACAAATCCTCGGGGATCCCTGTGGCGCTAAGCTGGTGAGTACTTCACACAAATTTTATTATAATAATGTGTGAGTGCTTTAGCGTCTGAGTGAGCAGCGCTATTACTTGTATGTCAGTATGCTTCAGCGCTGCGGTGACAGCGCTGTTACATGTAGATGTGGTGATCTTTTGTCCGCAGGCTGATACCTGCAGGACAGAGAGGGAGCAGGAGCGAGGGAGTTCGCGCTCAATATTTGAGCTGGCGGGGGGCGTGGCCTATCGATTCCCGGTCTTATGAGCAGGAAGACGCGCGCTCTGGCGCTTCTCCATCTCCCATCACTGTGGCGGCCATTACACAGGCTCCTGGGCTCCTCAGACCGCTCCTCTCATAGACACCACGGCCAGCTGGGTGAGTGCTGATCCCTCACCCCGCAGCGCAGCGATCGCTATCCTGCAGCTGCAGTCTCATTAGAGACTTGAAATTTAGCTGGGCTCACACAGTATATCTATATTGTGGAGAAATTGCAACATTAACCCTTCTGAGGGTTATTTCTGTCAGCGTTTTTTTGACTGAATGCCGCTGGGGTAACCCTTCCTGAGGGAGCGTTAACCCTTCAGCGTTAAAAAAAAAAAAAGACCGCATATTTTTTGCTGGTATTACCGCTTTGACCTGCTCATACAGGTGAGACATGTCTTAACAGAGTTCAGAAGCCGCGGACCATGTCCCAGTACCACTGCGGCAATCAGATACGCAGACCTCAACAGCGTCTAGCGCTGCGGTCGACAGTGGGGCAAAATTGGATGATATCGCTCGCTCGATTAACAGCTTGTCTGACCTTTTAGGTCAATATGTGTCTGCTAATTCCTCTCAGAGGAAGCGACGCAGGCCGTTACCGGCCTCTGCACGGAGCGAGTCAGATGTATCTGATATTGGGCAGAGTTCCCCTTTAGATTCGGATGGTGAATTATCCGATTCAGATGAGGACGAACCGCAGGGGCGTTCCTCTATGGCGAAACGTACGGAGGCTTTGATTGAAGCCATGAGAGAGATGTTACAGTTACCGGAGGAGGTAACTAGTCGTCCTGGTAAATCAGCACGCATGTTCCAGGAGTACCGTACTTCGCGTACAACATTACCAGCTCTGGAGGAGCTTAAGAGTGTAATAGAAGAGGAACGTCTGTGTCCAGATAAGCGTTTTCACGGAACGCATTTCTTTGATGCACTTTATCCTTGCTCTGCGGAGTTAAAGGATAATTGGACTTCTGCTCCTGAAGTGGATGTTTCCTTATCCCAGCTTAGTAAATCCTCACTACTCCCTGTTAAGGGGAAAGCGAGTTTGCAGGAGCCGTTGGACAGAAAAACGGAAATGGCGGCAAAAGCAAGCTATGAGGCTGTGGGTCATGGATTCCGAGCGGTGCTAGGATCCATGTGTGCTGCTAGAGCTTCTCTAGGCTGGTTGGCACGTTTAAAGACGGAGTTGCAGAATGGATCTCCGTTACCTGATATACGGGAAACTTACGAATTGTTAGAAACTGCAGCCTGTTATATCTTTGATGCCGGTCTGGATACGGCATCCCTGCTGGCCAGAGCGCAGGCTTCAGCGGTCACAGTCAGAAGAGCTTTATGGCTCAGACAGTGGGCCGGGGACGCAGTTTCCAAACATGGTTTATTGGCTTTACCTTACAAGGGTGGCCTCCTTTTTGGATCCGACCTCACAGAGCTGATTTCCAAGGCTAAGGCGAAGGAAGCAGCATTGCCACAGTGTAGGGCCATGGCTTCGGTATCCAGTAAGCCTGGTGGCTATAGCGGTCGGCGGTCCTTTCGGGGCCGAGGACGATCTAGTCACTCCTCGTGGGGATCGGGTTGTTCTTCTTTCTCAGGAAAGAAGTCCTCTCAGAAAACCCCTACTCCCTGGAAGCAGAATTTCCGCCAGGACAAGCGGGAATCTGACAAGAAGCCCGCCAAGTCAGATTGACGCCAGGGGTCCACTCGAGGACTCTCGAGTGGGGGGTCGCCTGCTTCATTTCAAGGCGACTTGGATGGCTCGCGTTCCAGATTCCTGGGTAACGCGGGTAGTGTCGGCAGGCTATTTCATAGAGTTTTCTTCTCGACCCACAAATGTTTTTTGTCAGTCTCGCGTTCCGTCAGAACCCAAGCTTTTTGTCGCTTTACAGCGAGAGGTCGATTTTCTGCTACAAAAGGGTGTAGTAATACCGGTCCCGTCAGAGGACCGAGGAAAAGGTTTTTATTCCAACCTTTTCGTAGTTCCCAAAAAGGAGAACAAATTTCGCCCGATTCTGGATCTCAAGCGATTAAACCGGCATGTCCACGCCCGGAAATTTCGCATGGAGTCACTTCGCTCCGTTGTAGCAGCTCTGTCACAGAACGATTTTCTGGTGTCAATCGACATTCGCGACGCCTATTTGCATGTTCCTATCGGAAAGGCTCATCAGCGTTTTCTTCGGTTTGCCATAGGACAGGATCACTATCAGTTTGTGGCTCTGCCTTTCGGCTTAGCCTCAGCGCCCAGAGTCTTTACAAAAATTTTGGCGCCCCTCATGGCAATCCTTCGAAAACGGGATTACGATTCTTCCTTATCTGGACGATCTTTTGATAGTGGCTTCCTCGGAAGAGGAGGCAGTGACGGCTCGAGATTTGTCTCTTCAGCTTCTGAAGGACTTCGGTTGGCTGGTCAATTGGGAGAAGTCGTTTCTGGAACCATCGAGGGCAATCCTCATTTTGGGGATGCATCTCGACACGATTCGGTCGGTAGTTTCTCTACCGCCAGACAAACAGTCATGTCTTCTTCGACATGTGCAGATTATGAAATCCTCGACAGGAATGTCCCTACGGAAGTGTATGCGTCTTCTGGGACTGATGGTGGCGTCCATGGAGGCAATTCCTTTTGCCCAGTTCCATTCCAGGACTCTCCAAAGGTTCATCTTGAGTCGATGGAACCGGTCGCAGTCGCTGGATTGCAGTGTCACCATTTCTCGCGCGGTGCGGGATTCTCTAGGATGGTGGTTACGTCCAGGGGCATTTTCCCTGGGGAAGTCCTTCCTCCCTCCGAAGTGGTCAGTCATAACCACCGATGCCAGCTTGACGGGCTGGGGGGGTGTTTGGAACAATCTATGGATTCAGGGGGTATGGTCATCGGAAGAGTCTGTTCTTCCGATCAACATCCTGGAATTGAGGGCGATTTTCCTTTGCCTCCAACATTGGACGGTCCCTTTGAGCTGTCTGCCATTCCGAGTGCAGACAGACAATGCGACGGCTGTCGCATATATCAATCACCAAGGCGGGACAAGGAGTTCCAGACTCATGGTAGAGGTGTCCCGAATTCTGATTTGGGCCGAGGCCAGTGTACCAGCCATTTCGGCGATTCACATTCCAGGGGTTCAGAATATTACAGCGGACTTTCTCAGTCGCAGGAAGATGGATCCTGGGGAATGGAGCCTTCACCCGGAAGTTTTTGCACTACTGTGCTCTCGTTGGGGAACTCCCCAAGTGGATTTGATGGCATCCAGGTCCAATGCCAAGTTACCGACGTTCATGTCCAGATACCAGGACCCGAAGGCTGTGGCGGTGGATGCTCTAGTGGCTCAGTGGGATCAGTTCGAGCTGATCTATGTATTCCCACTGATATCCTTACTTCCTCTAGTACTGCGTCGGATCAGGCTAGAGAGAATTCCAGCTATTTTGATAGCTCCAGATTGGCCAAGAATTGTGTGGTTCTCGACAATAATGTCGCTGTTGGCGGCACCTCCTTTTCCACTTCCTCTTCAACCGGACTTGTTGACTCAGGGGCCCGTTTGTCATCCGGACTTGACGTCCCTGTGTTTGACGGCGTGGCTCTTGAGACCGAAATCTTAACCCGTAGAGGTTTTTCAGCCGAGGTCATTGCTACTCTTCGTGCTGCAAGAAGTCCGGCTACTACTAGGATTTACCACAAAACTTGGGAAACCTTCTTTTCGTGGTGCTTGGGGTCCTCTCGGAACCCGAGAAAATTTTCCATTCCCAACTTGTTGGCTTTTCTGCAGCATGGGTTAGACAAGGGTTTGGCAGTCAGCACCCTGAAAGGTCAGATTTCTGCTCTGTCCTTATTGTTCCGGAGAACCATTGCTTCGAATAGGGACGTGCTCTCCTTTTTTCGCGGTATAGCTCGTAAGTTTCCGCCGCGGAAGGCACCCGTGTCTCCTTGGCGGCTCAACCTTGTTTTGGAGGTTCTTCAGCATAAACCTTTTGAGCCTATGGGTTCTGCTAGCCTTTCTTTACTTTCTTGGAAGGTGGCCTTCCTTGTAGCAGTCACCTCTTTGAGGAGAGTTTCTGAGTTGGCAGCTCTTTCTTGTTCGTCTCCTTTTCTGGAGCTTTTTCCGGATCGTGTGGTGCTTCGCACACGGGGTGATTTTTTACCTAAAGTGGTGTCACAATTTCATGTTAACCAGGATATTGTGTTGCCTTCATTCTGCCCGGATCCGAAGAATGCGAAAGAGCGAGCTTTGCACACATTGGATTTAGTGCGGGCCTTGAAGTTTTATCTATCTGTTACTCAAGGTTTTCGTAAGATGGACTCCCTATTTGTGGTTCCAGCTGGTCGTCGGCGTGGTCAACGAGCTTCCAAGGATTCTATAGCTCGTTGGATCCGGTCAGCTATTTTGGAAGCTTACCGTCTTCAGGGTGAATCTTGCCCGATTAAGATTCGAGCCCATTCCACGAGAGCTGTGGCTTCATCGTGGGCCTTTCATCAAGGTGCCTCGGCAGTGCAGCTTTGCCGGGCGGCAACTTGGCGCTCTGTCCACACGTTTACGAAATTTTATAAGGTGGACGTCAGTGCTTCCGCTGATGCAGCCCTCGGACATAGGGTTCTGCAGGCAGCTGTAGTTTAAAGTTCTAGATGAACTTGTGTTTAGCGCTGGTTGCGCTTTTTTGTTAAGGTTGTTGGGTTTCTGCCTTTTGTTGGTTTTTTCCCACCCTTATTTTTTGAACTGCTTTGGGACGTCCCATCAGTAATGAATTCCTGTGTCTCCCTCCCTTCCATCTGCAGCTGAAACACGGATTTTGGTAAGAACTTACTGGTAAAATCCTTTTCAGCGAAGGAAGGGAGGGAGACACAGCACCCTCCCAAGGCAGAAGTGTGTTGATGTTTTCAGATGCAGCGTGACCCTTATCTGATAAGCGATTATCTGGGCTGAGGTCAGCGCGCTAAGGCTCTGTTCCAGCATCGCCAGTTCATCGCAGTAGTCAGGTTCAGTGAGTAGTACCTGGAACTCTGTGGTTTTTGGCTTACTTTGCATACATAACCTGTATTCTTGTGTTTTTCTCTGAAGTTCCTTCAGAAGGGGTTATGTTGCTCCGCTGGTGATCTTGGTTCTTCCCTAAAGCTTTGGTACGACTGAAGGAGCTGAGTAGGAGGAGCCCAAGCTGGAGGAGCCAGCCAGTCAACACGCTTTTGATCTGAGGTGTCATCCTGGTCTGGGGCTCCGCCTACCCATCAGTAATGAATTCCTGTGTCTCCCTCCCTTCCTTCGCTGAAAAGGATTTTACCGGTAAGTTCTTACCAAAATCCGTGTTTCACTAGGAAACCCTACCCGGGTAAATATGGTGACAAGTGCCTCGGCTACCTTTGCTGATGTAATACTGGACAGGGCCACCGCTTCAGGATACCGAGTGGCATAGTTCACCACTGTCAGGATATATTTTTTCCCCAACCAGCTGGGGTGGGCCAAAGGACCTATGATGTCGACAGCTACACGTTGAAATGGTTCCTCAATTATGGGCAGGGATTTCAGGGGTACCTTATGTCGAGCTCCTGGATGCCGCATTCGCTGGCACACATCGCAGGTGCGGCAATAATGGGCTACTGACTGCGAAAGGCCAGGCCAGTAAAAACTTTGGGTGAGTCTTTTTTCAGTCCTTTTCCTCCCTTGATGCCCAGCCTGGGGGATGTCATGGGCCAGTTGGACTAGCTGTGCCCTGTACTTCTGAGGGACAATGAGTTGCCTGGTCGTCGGGTCAGGGTTGCCCTTGTCATTGCCTTTTGTTACACGATAATACAGTCCGTTCTCTCGAGTGAAGGCATCCCCATTATCTCCTACGTGCCCAGTTTCTGCCCTTAACCTAAGGGCTGCTAAGGTCGTGTCACCCTCTATTTCTCTCCTAAACTCCTCTATCCCAAGGCTCTCCCAATGTACTAGCAGGGAGCGTATTGCTTACCAACTGTGATGCGGTTCGTGGTGGTTGCTCACCGGTGAGGTCCGGGTGTCGTAGTGCTTGAAGGGCCTGTAGTCGGGTGACTGCTCCCACCACATGGCACTGTAACTCCCCAATGTCGTTCCCAAGGAGGATATCGGCAGGGAGTCCTCCCATAACTCCAATCCAACACAGTTTTTCTCCACAACCATAATCCAAACGCACAGAAGCTGCTATATATATTTGCGGGCACCCCTCCGCCAGGACAATGGGAATTCCTGGGCCCTGGTGAATTGCCTCTGGTCAAACCACACGGGGGTCAGCAATAGTCAGGAATGCCCCCGTGTCTCTAAATCCTGACACTTTGCATCCATCAATTAAGACATCCTGCAGGTGGCGTTGCCGTTGCTCTGCGTAGCTAAAGGAAAAAAGGCCGGAGTCCGTACACTCCAGGAGGGGTATCTATGGTGCCGGTGGTCCACTCTGGTGGGGGTGGTAGTAGCTCTTCCTCAGGCGGGATGGAGTGCACAGGATGCACTGGACGAGGTGGGGCTCCCTCCGAATCCTTGAGGGACAGCCGGATTGCAAATGCCCAGGTTGCCATCACCCATAACATCTCTCTGTGATACCCCCATGTCGTGGTCGGAACTGTTGGGCCCCAGGATTGTGAGGCGTGATTGTCATTGGCCTGTGACTAGGTGGAAGGGCAGATATAATCGGAGGGGGCCGGGGTGCAGGAGCAGGCTGTGGTTTATTGTCCAGAAGCCCCCTCCATTGCGGTCGTATAGTAAGGGCTTCATCGACCAGGGCTGCAGCTCTATCCACGGTATGCGGCGTACGCTCCCGGACTCATTCCCGTACTTCTGCGGGGCACTTGGCAAGAAATTGTTCTATAAGGAACGCCTGTATAACATCTTCCACAGTAAGGGCGTTTTCTGCTTCCAGCCACCTCCGACATGCCTGGGACATCTTATGTGCATACATCCTAAATGATCCACCCGTGGTGCATGGGAGGTCTCAGAACTTGGCCCTATATGAGTCTGGGGTGATAGCATGGTACTCCAGGATAGTCCACTTTACAATGTTATCCTGATTCTTCTGTGAGTCCCACTAACAAACGCATCCAGCCAGAGTGGGGTACCTCCATCACAGCACACTGCTGCTCAAAGTCCTTGAAGAACCCCTCCACATCTCCGGAAGCTTAATAAAATGGCTTAAAGTCTGTCCGGGTGATCCGTACAGGCTCCCGGTTCATTGGGTTTACACTCCACATTGCATTACTCCCTCTTTCAAGCTCCATTGCTTCTTGTCTCCGCTGTGTCCGGCGGGCAGCCTCCTTATACTCCTGAGAGACGTCTGCTCCCAGAACCGCCATCTATTTTTCATACCACACCAACCACTGGCTTTTTGGGGTGGGGATCCCTGTCTCCAGTGCTTGTCCTTCAGACATCTGGGAGGAGGTAGCCTGGCTAGCACCCACCAGTAGGTCAATTAAGGTTCCTTTAGTCAGTCCCTGGTAGTTCAGGCCCAGGTCGCTGGCTCTCTCTTGTAAACTGGATACAGTCCAATTTCTGTACTCTGTGGGTGGTTCTCCATTGGGTTACGCTCTGTTGATCCCACCAGTTGTCACGGGGTCCTCCGGTAGCACACAATCAACAGAGCAAGAGAAGTGCGAACAATCCCAAGACCTTTATTATAGGCAAAACTAAAAAGGTCCATAAACAAACCACCACACTGACGATACAATAGTCCAGAACACAAATGCAGTTCAGTAACAGGATAAATGTCCCATGAGATCAGTCCAATAATCCAGATTACAGAGGATCAAACAGAAGAAATCACTCCTTCTTTCTCTCTGAAGTGCTGTGTCTGTACACCATGCTTTTCCACACGGGAACTGACGTCCACCTCTCTGTTGTCCTCAGACCCCCCTCCTTATCTCCAGGGCAGTCAGACCGGTTTGATGGCTTTCATCCCACTTCTGACCTGGGAAAGGTGCCTCAGGGATTAAGGCACTACAGGGGGTGATTCACTGCATTTGGATAGCTGAGGGGTCATGAATGGACAATCAGGAGATGTCAGCAGGGGTTTCAGCCAAAAGGCTGACAATTGAGACTCTAGACAATATGTGGAATACACAGAATGATATCGGGCAGCAAGAGAGCACCATGTAAATCAGTAAAATATAAATATACACAAAATGATACCCACAGAACATATCACACCAGGTGTATAATGTCCGTCTCTTCCCCGCACCCACGGTGTATAACATCCGTCTTTTCCCCGCGTCCCCTGCTGTATAACGTCCGTCTCTTCCCCGCGTCCCCCAGTGTATAACGTCCGTCTCTTCCCCGCGTCCCCCGGTGTATAACGTTTGTCTCTTCCCCGCGTCCATGGTGTATAACGTCCGTCTCTTCCCCGCGCCCCGGTGTATAACGTCCTTCTACCCCGCCCTCAATGTTTATTATCCGTCTCCCCCCACCTCGTATATAACATTCTCTCCCTCCCCATCACCCCCACGGTATATAACGTCCGTGTGTCCCCCCGGTGTATAACATCCGTCTCTTCCCAGCATCCCAGGTGTATAACATCCGTCTCTTTCCCGCATCCCAGGTGTATAACGTCCGTCTCTTTCCCGCACCCACGGTGTATAACGTCCGTCTCTTCCCCGCACCCACGGTGTATAACGTCTCTGTCTCTTCACAGCGCCCACGGTGTATAACGTCCAACCTCATCACCCCTGGTATATAATGTCAGTCTCCCCCCAAACCCCGGTGTATAACGTGTCTCTTCCCCGCCTTCGGTGTATAATGTCCGTCCCTTGCTGTATAACGTCCATATGTTCCCTGCTCTCTGTGTATAACGTTCGGTTCCCCACCACCACCTCCGGTTTATAATGTCACTCCCCCCCAACCCCCGGTGTATAACGTCCGTCTCTTCCCCAGTGTATAACGTGTCTCATCCCCGCCTTCGGTGTATAACGTCCGTCTCTTCCCCGCTTACGGTGTATAATGTCCTACCTCATCACCCCTGGTAAATAATGTCAGTCTCCCCCAAACCCCGGTGTATAACGTCCGTCTCTTCCCTGACTCCAGTGTATAACGTTCGTGTCTCCACCACATCTCCGGTTTATGTCAGTCCCCCCCCAACCCCCGGTGTATAACATCCGTCTCTTCCCCGATGTATAATGTGTCTCTAGCCCTCCTTCGGTGTATAACATCCATCTCTTCCCCGTTCTCGCTGTATAACGTCCGTGTCCAACCTCTGGTATATAACATACGACCTCGTTGCCCCCCCCCAGTATATAACCTCTGGCCCCCCACTGATACCGGCGTGATCTTCTTACCCCACTGGCTCCTATTACAAGTCCTTTCGTGACATTTTTTCCTCCTAAATTGTCCACTGTCACCCATGAGTGATATTATTGAGCAGTGGAAGGAACTGCAGCTACTCAACCAAGCAGTGGAGACCCCGGGGCTCTTGGGGGGCCGAGTGCTGAAGAGTAGAGGGCAGAAAAGTCACCAATGCTCTGCTTACCCCATAACTGCAGAGTCCAGACCTCCTCTGGTATCAGCACAAACGCTGCGCCGCCGCCAGGAGTTTCATGGCCGAGCAGCTGCATTCAGCCGTACATCACCAAACACAATGCCGAGCATCGGATGGAGTAGTGTAAAGCTGCCACCACTGGACTCTGGTGGAGATGTGTTATGTGCAGTGATGGATCGCACTCCTCTATCTAGTCTGATGGAGAAGTTTGGGTCTGGTGACTCCAGGAGGATATTACCCCCTGACTGCGTTGTGCCCAATGTACAGATGGTGGAGGAAGATAATGCTATGGGCTGTTATCAGGGGTCGGCATTGGGCCCTTAGTTCCAGTGAAGGGAAATCAAAAGTCTTCAGTAGAGACGAGCGAACCTTTTAAGGTTCTGGTCGGCTATGTTCGCTGAACTTCCCGATGTTCGCCGAACAGTTCTCCAAACATAGCCATTAAATTTGATGGGGGGGTAAAACTAAATGCATAGACACCTACAGGGGGCAAAAGATGCGAAAACAACTCAAATTAGTTTCAGACCCCAGGAAAAGTGGCATCAATTGACCCATTCAATGAGCTATAAATAATTTTAAAAAAAACGGCATGGGGTCCCCCCATTTTTGACAACCAGCCAAGCTAAAGCAGACAGCTGGGGCCATGGATAATGCCCCCAGCCTAAAAATAGCCCATAACCGCCCAGAAATGGCACATCTATTAGATGCACCAATTCTGGCGCTTTGCCCAGCTCTTCCCACTTGCTCTGATGCAGTGGCAAGTGGGGTTCATATTTGTAGGGTTGATGATACCTTTGTATTGTCCGGTGACCTCAAGCCCAGAGGATAGTAATGGAGGGGCATCTATAAGACACCCATTGTGATATTGTATTAAAAAAAAAAACACACCCATAATAAAGTCCTTTAATTGCAGGAATGACAGATTCCTTTAATGAATCTAAATTAACCCATACTCCCGTCATCCCCCAGTCCACTGCAGCCCAGCTCTCCTGTAACATAATTAAAATAATAAATAACAATATTCCTCGCCAGTCCACAGAGAAGATAATAATCCAGTTGTCTAACGATGGGTTAGCTTTGCTACATCTCAATGGCAGGCTACATTGTTGCATGATGTGACTATACAGCCTGCCATCCAGCACTGACACTGAGCAGCGTGTGCTAGCCCTGCTCAGTGTCTTGAGGTGAACTGTTACTTCACTGACCTCACCACAAGCGTGATAAAGTTCTCACCCTCGCAGTGTCGTCAGAAAGGTCCTGGGAGTTTACAGTCAATGAACTCAGTTCAACTGATTGATGTCAGCGCGTGTGTGCCATTACAACTTTTCGACTCAGGTGAAGTGAGTTCATTGGTTGTGAACTCCCAGGACCTTTCTGATAATACTGCGAGCATAAGAACTTTCTCCTGTCAGTGAGATGACGAGTTTGCCGTGAGCCACTGAGCAAGCATGGCCCTTTACCAGCCTGAGAATACCAGCCATCAGCCTTAGCTTGGCTGGTTGTCAAAAATGGTGGGACCCCACGCAGTTTTTTTAAAATTATTTAATTAAAAAATATGGCTTGGTGATCCTTCTGTTCTTGATAACGAGCCATGATAAAGCTGACAGCTGAGGGTTACAGCCGGATCTGTCATTGTTGCCATGCTGGTTATCAAAAATAGAACAAACCAGGTTTTTTTTTTATAATTTATTTATTTAAAGCGCAGGCCTGCCGGTTCAGGAGCCCCACTGCTTCAGGCAACACACATGAAAGAGACCCAACTTGGAGTGTCCACATTTCAACAAATTGTTTGTAACATCAGCAGCAGTAGCAACAGCAGGCACAGAAGCCACAACAAAGGTTTTACAGACTGCAACAACGCAGTTTTGAGCAGGGGGTTGGACCAGATGACCCAGGAGGTCCCTTCCAACTCTACCATTCTATGATTCTATGATTCTAAGATCAATACATGACACTAAAAACGACACCATCGACTAGTCTGCCCAGTCTATGCCTGGAGTGCAAAAGTTATGACTTGTTCATTTTGATGAAAGTTAGGCAGGCTACACTTTAGACAGCCGGCTGCGCTTATCTGTCAGAACACCACCAGCGGCGCTGAAAACACGTTCTGAGAAAACACTGGCTGCCTGGCATGACAAAACCTCCAAGGCTGTGACAGGCGAGCTCAAGCCACTCATCCATTTTTGAAGACTAAAATGCAAGGTCCAAATTCCCCTGATGGCATTAATAGTGAGCTCCAGCCACTCCTGCACCATCCTCTCCAGTCATTCACGTGTCAGACTTGTACTTTGTTCTGCAGGTGTAAGCAGTGTGTGAAATGACTCACAGAAATTGCTTATGCCTGTTACGCTACGGCTGCTGCTAATGTTTTTACAATGACACCTTGACGTTCCCAGGGTTAGAAGTCATAACTGCGATGCACGTTGGGGAAAACTGCTCTTAAGATAGTCTACAAGAGTGTTTCAAAACTCCAGCATGCACGCCTCCCTTTCAGGGGGAGAGGGGTATCTGTCAGTCAGCGCTATTCCTAACCCTAATAATACAGGCATCATGTTGCGGATAGTGCAGCAAGAAAACACTTCTCTGGTGCTTCTATGAGGTCCAAGTCCATGGTGTGTTGGTGTCAGGTTAACACTCAAGGGTGCTTCCTCCATCCCCTCCCACCAACCATGGACAATAGAGAGGGGATCATTATCCTCTTCATCTTCTTACTGTTGCCGATCCATCACCTCTTCCTCCTCCATTTGTTCCTTGGCTCCTGCATCTTCACTAACAGGGTCTATGGTACCATAAGCCTCCCTCGACCGTTGTAATCGACCCTCCCATGGCACCTGCCTGTGCGCCGACAGTCTGGAAATTTGAGATCTTATCCCTTCTGCATCCTCCACTGCCACTGGGACCACCACCTCCTCACGCAGACTATTCAAAGTGACGTAGATGACCGGAATAGAGATGCTGATGACGGCGGCATCAGCGTTAACCAACTTAGTAGCCATTGCAAAACTGTGCAGAGGTCCTTCATCTGTTCCTACTTTGTAAACGTGATACAGTATGTGCACCGTCCGTACTGCGTTGGCCCAGGCTATATGACATGACATACTGCGTCAGGGCTCGTTGTTGCTTCCACAGTCGCTGCATCATGTGCAGAGTGAATTTCCACCATATCGGAACATCTCAAACCAAACAGTTAACCGGTAGGCCGAAAAGCCTCTGTAGAGATGCAAGTCGATGACCTGTGGGGTGCGATCGTCGGAAGTAAGCACACAGCGACCGTACTTTCTGCAGCAGTGGATCCAGGCTGGGATAGAGGTGGAGAAATTGCTGAACCACCAGGTTGAGGACATGAGCCATGCAAGGCACACGTATGAAGTCGCCACAGCATAGGCCAGCCACCTGGTTTGCACACAGCCTTCTCTGGCTCCAGATTTAGTGGAGACAGCCATTACCCTAACTGAGCCTGGAGAGCTGTCCACAACTCTTCAGCGGTATGACTGCGATCTCCAAGGCATATTAATTTATACATTGCCTGATTGCAGTGAGCTGCGGCTGCCATCCGCGTGTCATCAGTGTTTGGGACGCTTTGCTGCCCATTCTGCTACCGGAACCACCGATGTCCGAAAGAACCTTTAGACTATGTGCACACAATGCATTTTTTATGCGTTTGTGCAGCTTTTTTTTTTTAATCACGTAAATGGTCCAAAAATGCAATGGAATACCTATGCAAGGTAATTCAATGACAATCCTGAAGTGTTGTGCACACGATCAGTAAATTTCTGTCCGTATTCGTAGCGTTTTTTTTTTTCTGTAGCATGTCAATTCTGTTTGCGCTTCTACAGCTTTTTTGACTCAGACTTCAATTGATTCAGTCAAAAACGCAGGTGTGAAAAGGTTTGCGAATTTGCTGCTTATTTACTGAAGATTTGCTGGGAATTGTCAAAGGAAATGATGTCAGAAGGAGGTAGAGTGTGATCCGGAGAGCGCGTGTGTGAGCGGAGAGCGCGTGTGTGTGAGCGGAGAGCGCGTGTGTGTGAGCGAGAGCGCGTGTGTGTGAGCGAGAGCGCGTGTGTGTGAGCAGAAGGGTGTGTGAGCAGCGTGTGTGAGCAGAAAGCGTGTGTGTGAGCAGAGAGCGTGTGTGTGTGTGTGTAAGCGGAGAGCGTGTGAGTGTAAGCGGAGAGCGTGTGTGAGCGGAGAGAGTGTGTGTGCGTGTGTGTGTGTGTGTAAGCGGTTTGCGAATTTGCTGCTTATTTACTGAAGATTTGCTGGGAATTGTCAAAGGAAATGATGTCAGAAGGAGGTAGAGTGTGATCCGGAGAGCGCGTGTGTGTGTGAGCGGAGAGCGCGTGTGTGTGTGAGCGGAGAGCGCGTGTGTGTGTGAGCGGAGAGCGCGCGTGTGTGTGTGAGCGGAGAGCGCGCGTGTGTGTGAGCGGAGAGCGCGCGTGTGTGTGTGAGCGGAGAGCGTGTGTGTGAGCGGAGAGCGGTGTGTGTGCGGAGAGCATGTGTAAGCAGAGAGCGTGTGTGTGTGTGTGTGAGCGGAGAGCGTGTGTGTGTGTGAGCGGAGAGCGTGTGTGAGCGGAGAGCGTGTGTGTGTGTGAGCGGAGAGCGTGTGTGTGAGAGCGGAGAGCGTGTGTGTGTGAGCGGAGAGCGTGTGTGTGTGTGTGAGCGGAGAGCGTGTGTGTGTGAGCGGAGAGCGTGTGTGTGAGAGCGGAGAGCGTGTGTGTGAGAGCGGAGAGCGTGTGTGTGAGAGCGGAGAGCGTGTGTGTGTGAGCGGAGAGCGTGTGTAAGCGGAGAGCGTGTGTGTGTGAGCGGAGAGCTGTGTGTGTGTGAGCGGAGTGCGTGTGTGAGTGAGCGGAGAGCGTGTGTGTGAGCAGAGAGCGTGTGTGCGTGTGTGTGTGAGCGGAGAGCGCGTGTGTGTGTGAGCGGAGAGCGTGTGTGAGCGGAGAGAGTGTGTGTGTAAGCGGAGAGCATGTGTGTGAGCGGAGAGCGTGTGTGTGCGGAGAGAGTGAGCGGAGAGCGTGTGTGTGTGTAAGCGGAGAGCGTGTGTGTGTGTGAGCGGAGAGCGTGTGTGTGTGAGCGGAGAGCGTGTGTGTGTGAGCGGAGAGCGTGTGTGTGAGCGGAGTGCGTGTGTGTGTGAGCGCAGAGCGTGTGTGTGTAAGCGGAGAGTGTGTGAGTGTAAGCGGAGAGAGGTGTGTGAGCGGAGAGCGTGTGTGTGAGCAGAGAGCGTGTGTGCGTGTGTGTGTGAGCGGAGAGCGTGTGTGTGTGAGCGGAGAGCGTGTGTGTGTGTGAGCGGAGAGCGTGTGTGTGTGTGTGTGTGAGCGGAGAGCGTGTGTGTGTGTGTGTGAGCGGGGTGTGTGTGTGAGCGGAGAGCGTGTGTGTGAGCGGACAGCGTGTGTGAGCGGACAGCGTGTGTGTGAGCGGAGAGCATGTGTGAGGAGGAGAGTGAGCGGAGCGGTGTGTGAGCAGAGAGCGTGTGTGTGTGAGCGGAGAGCGTGTGTGTGTGTGAGCGGAGTGCGTGTGTGTGTGAGTGCAGAGCGTGTGTGTGAGTGGAGAGTGTGTGTGAGCGGAGAGCGTGTGTGTGTGTTAGCGGAGAGCGTGTGTGTGTGTGAGCGGAGAGCGTGTGTGTGGAGCGGAGAGCGTGTGTGTGAGCGGAGTGCGTGTGTGTGTAAGCGGAGAGCGTGTGTGAGCGGAGAGAGTGAGCGGAGAGCGTGTGTGTGAGCAGAGAGCATGTGTGCGTGTGTGTGTGAGCGGAGAGCGTGTGTGTGAGCGGAGACGCGTGTGTGTGTGAGCGGAGAGCGCGTGTGTGTGTGAGCGGAGAGCGTGTGTGTGTGTGAGCGGAGAGCGCTGTGTGTGAGCAGAGAGCGCGCGTGTGTGTGTGAGCGGAGAGCGCGCGTGTGTGTGTGAGCGGAGAGCGCCGTGTGTGGTGAGCGGAGAGCGCGCGTGTGTGTGAGAGGAGAGCGCGTGTGTGTGAGCGGAGAGCGTGTGTGTGAGAGGAGAGCGTGTGTGTGAGCGGAGAGCGTGTGTGTGCGGAGAGGTGGTGTGAGCGGAGAGAGTGTGTGTAAGCGGAGAGCGTGTGTGTGAGCGGATGAGCGGATGTGTGTGTAGCGGAGAGCGTGTGTGTGAGCGGAGAGCGTGTGTGTGTGAGCGGAGAGCGTGTGTGTGTGTGTGTGTGTGTGAGCGGAGAGCGTGTGTGTGTGTGAGCGTAGAGCGTGTGTGTGTGGAGCGGAGAGCGTGTGTGTGTGAGGGGAGAGCGTGTGTGTGTGAGCGGAGAGCGTGTGTGTGTGAGCGGAGAGCGTGTGTGTGTGAGCGGAGAGCGTGTGTGTGTGAGCGGAGAGCGTGTGTGAGCGGAGAGAGTGAACGGAGAGCGTGTGTGTGAGCGGAGTGCGTGTGTGGTAAGCGGAGAGGAGTGAGCGGGAGTGAGCGAAGGTTGTGAGCGGAGAGCGTGTGTGTGTGAGCGGAGAGCCGTGTGTGTGAGGGGAGCGGAGAGCGCGTGTGTGTGTGAGCGGAGAGCGCGTGTGTGTGTGAGCGGAGAGCGCGTGTGGTGTGTAGCAGAGAGCGCGTGTGTGTGTGAGCGGAGAGCGTGTGTGTGTGTGAGCGAGAGCGGTGTGTGTGAGCGAGGCTTGCGAGAGCGCGTGTGTGTGTGTGAGCGGAGAGCGTGTGTGTGTGTGAGCGGAGAGCGCGTGTGTGCGGAGAGCCAGAGCGGTGATGCGAGAGTGTGAAGGGAGCGGTAGGGGAGCGTGTGTGTGAGCGGAGAGCGTGTGTGTGGAGCGGAGAGCGTGTGTGTGTGAGCGGAGAGCGTGTGTGTGAGCGAGAGCGCGTGTGTGTGTGAGCGGAGAGCGGTGTGTGTGTGAGCGGAGAGCGGTGTGTGTGAGCGGAGAGCGTGTGTGTGTGTGAGCGGAGACGCGTGTGTGTGTGAGAGCGGAGCGCGCGTGTGTGTGTGAGCGGAGAGCGCACGTGTGTGTGTGAGCGGAGAGCGCGCGTGTGTGGTGTGAGCGGAGAGCGCGCGTGTGTGTGTGAGCGGAAGAGCGCGGGTGTGTGTGAGCGGAGAACGCGTGTGTGTGGAGCGGAGCGCGTGTGTGTGTGTGAGCGGAGAATTTTCTCATGGGGGGCCTAAAAAAAACCCAAAAAATTTTACAAACACATAAAATTTTGTTTTAGCGTATGCTCGATATCAAAAAAAATCCCATGGGAAATTTTAAGCCGATATCACAAAATCGGGGATACCGATTCCGGGTACCGGGAAAACCAATGAAAATTTTTGGGGGAAAAAAAATTTCAACAAAAAAAAAAACCTTTTTTTCCTTGTAAACTTAAAAATTTCCCCAAAAATAGAATAATAAAATTTTTTAAAAAATTTATTTGACATTTTAAAAAATTTTAAAAATATGTTGTTTATTAAACCCCTTTTCATAGTAAAATACCCCTTTATTCAATTGCCGGGTTTTAAAACCCGGGGGTTTTTGGGAAAAAAAGAAGCACCCAATGAAAAGACCTTGGTTTTACATAGGGGTTTTAAACCCTTCTTTTCATGCCCTTTTTTTTTTCTGATTTTCCAAACAATTTTCATCAGTCTTTGGCAAAATTTCACACCTGAGGGGTTAATTTTAAAAAAAAAAAATTCGTTGTAAAAAAAAAAGACTTTTTTTTACGAAAATTTACCCTTTTAAATTTAACCCCCCCCCGGGTTTTAAAAATTTTTCAAAAAGGGCTGATTAATTTTTTTTGTGCAAATCAATGCAAAGGGCATGAAAAAAAGGGTTAAACCCCCGTACACCCAAAGGGCATTTTATTGGGGGTTGAAATTTTTTCCCAAAAACCCAAATTAATTAGCGGCTATTTTACTATGAGAAGTGTTTTAACTTTAAAAAAAAATATATATAATTTTGGGCAAAATTTAAGCATGTATATATATATAATAAGAGGGGTAAAAAGTTTTAAAAAAAAAATTTGGGGGGCTCCCCCCCTATTTTGCAACCAGACGACAAAGCCAGCGAATTTGGGGGGAAAATAAAGCCCCGGAGGGGGAAAATTTTTTTTTGGCCCCCCCCCCGGCTACTAAAACTGCCCCCCAAAACCCCCCAAAAAACAATTTTTTTTAAAATTTTTTTCGCCCCCTTTTGGGACTTTGCCGGTTTTATTCCCATTTCCCCGGCGGGGGGAATGGGGTTTAAATGGGGGGTTAAAAAAAACCCTTGCAATTGAAAGGGCCTTAAAAAAGGGGAATTTGGGGAGCGTCAAAATTTAAAAAATACAATTATTAACCTATTGGAAAAAAAAAAAAAAACACACACTTTAATTAAAAATCATTTTTTAAAAAAAAAAAAAACCATTTTTTGACCCCCTTTTTTTGCTGCAAAAAAACCTTTTTTCCCCCAAAAAAAATAAAAAAAAAAGCAAAAAAAAAATTACCTATCCCCTGCACATCAGGCCCCCGGGTTTTTTCCCTTTTTAAAAAAGGGGGAAAAGTTTTTCTGCAGGGGCCCCCCCTAACTGCACCCCCCCAAATAAAGGTACTCCACACTAAACAATCCCCCTACGGTCACGATAACGGCATATAATGCGATCGCTAGCGGGGTTTTTTCTTTTTTTCGCCAAAGGGGGCCACATTTAGCGATTTTAGAACGCCTATGGGCCCTTACGATCTTCTTTAAAACCCTTTTTTGGGACAAAAGACCCCTAAATCGAAAAAAGGGGGGACACTAGGAATATACTTTCCCAGCGGGAGGCCCACGAAAAAAATAGGGGCCCGGGGCGATTCCCCGACGACGAATCACAGCAGGAAACTCGTCGCTGGCAGATTCCGCCTGAAAAAACACGCTAAGGGGGTTTGCAAATAGTGATTTTTTTTTGCATCCCCTTAGCGATATTTTTCAGTGGGCATTTCCCTTAAAACCCCCCAAAAAAATGATTTCCCCTCCTGCTGACAGGAGGGGAAGTGGAAAGCTTAATTTTAATTTTTTTTCCCTTTCACTTAAAGGGGAAAAAAAAAAAAAAAAAAAAAAAAAAAATGGCCTCGGGTCCCCCCATTTTTGGGGTTAAAAACCCGCCAAAAAAGCAGACCGCTGAGGCCGGTTTTTAGGGGGTTTTAAAAGGGGGCCAAAATCCATGGCCTTGCCCGCCGATAAAACCCGGGGCCCCCATCTGCATATTTGGTGTTTTAAAAAAAAAGGGGGGGCCCCCCGAAAAAAATTTGGGGTGGGGGCCCCCCATTTTTGTTAACCCCCCAATGAAGCGAACCCTGAGGCCCGGTTTTCAGGGGTTTAACCCCCTTTCCCCACCCTGGGCGCCGACGTCGGGGTCATGAAAAACCGTGCCCCCCGACCCCTTTCCCCCGACTAGGGGTCATCTATAAATCATTTACCGGGGTGGGGGGCCGGGGCCTGAAAAAGGGGGCCCACCCCCATAAAAACCCTTAAATGCATCACCACAGGGGGGGGGGGGTTAAAACCCCCCGTGGCCCGATCGGGGTCTTTTATTGGCTTTTTTAAAAGTTTGGGAAAAAAGGGCCCAACGACGTTTTTAAAAAAAATTTTTTACCCCAAAAAAAAAATGGTGGGGAAAAATTTTTCAAAACCAGGGCCATGGCGGCTAATTCCTCTGCCCCTGGGGGAACCGCGACCAAACCCCCCCCCACCCCGGGCACCCCGGGGGGGATTTTGGCCGCCGTTCGAAAGATGGCCCCGCGGGGGTTTGGGGCCCCCCCGCCGCGCGTCTTTCCCTTCGATTTTACCCCCCCCCTCAAACCCTTTCCCAACCCCCCCCCCCACCTTTTTCCCACGGTTTTCCCCCACCTTCCCCCCTCTTTCCCCCCCACCGATTTTTTCCCCCCGGGGGGGGTCCCCGGGGGTTTTTCCCGGGGTTTTCATTGGGGGGGCCGGCCCCCTTTTTTTTTAAAATGGCGGGCGGATCGCCCTGCGCCGCCGGGGCCCGGGGCATGGCATGCGCCCCCCATTGGGGGAAAAAAAAATTTTTGATTTTTTACTGTGAAAAAAAGGGCCCCATGATCAAAATTAAAAAAAAAATTTTTTGGCCCCCCCCCGGGCCTAGGTGGGGGGCCCAAAAAAATTTAAAAAAATTTAATTCTTTTTTTTTTTTTTCCCAGGGATTTTTTTTGCGACCGCGAATCGGGGGCCGGGATTTCGGGGGTTTTCCCGGGGGGATTTGGGGGGGCGGGTCCGCGGCGGTTTTTTGCGGGATCCCCGGGGGGGATTTTTGCTGGGATCCGCGGCCGGGGTACGGGTGTATTTTCCCCGGGTGAATTTTTTTGGGGTGCGGGGCGGGGATTTTTGGTGGCCGGAACCGCGGGGGTTTTGGGTTTGGGGTGAAAACCGCGGGGGGGATTCGCTGCTGACCCCCGGGGATCCGCGGAGATTTCGCTGCGATCTGCGGGGGATTTCGCTGCTGATCCGGGGGCTGATTTCGCTGCGTCCTGTGATTTCGCTGCTATCCCGGTGATTTCGCTGTAACCGCGGGTGATTTTGCTGCTGATCCCGGCTGATTTTTGCTGCTGACCCCGCGGATTTGCCCCTGATCGGCGGCGGATTTCGCCGCTGATCGCGGGGATTTCGCCGCTGATTCGCCTGATTTCGCCGCTGTCCCGGGTTTTTTCCCGGGATCCGCGGGGATTTTGCTGCTGATCCCGGGGCAGATTTTGTTGTGATCCACGACGGGATTTTGCTGCGGTCCGGGGCTTTTAGGCTGATTCATCTGCGCTAGGGGGTAACAAAACCGCGATCGCGTTTGCTATACCGTTACCCCCGGTCAACGCTACGGTTAAACGGGCTGGAAAAAACGCAATATAAACCCCACCTTGGGTTGAACTATTTGGGGTTCTTAGGGCTAATTTAAAAATTAGGTTAGGGTTGGAATTTGATTAGGGTTGGAATTAGGGTTGGGGTTGGAATTAGGGTTAGGCTTGTATTTAGGTTTATGCTTAGATTTGGGGAAAGGGGGTTTTGGGGTGTTTTGGGGGTTAGGGTTAGATAGGGTTTGTATTGGGTTAGGTGTTGTAGGGGTTGGGGTTTGGGGGGTTGGGGGGTTTTTTTGGGGTTTAGTGTTGAGTTAAAAATGAGGGTTCCCCCTATTTAGGCAATCGGGGGGTCTCCATACGCACATGGCCCCACCTTGTTCCTGAAATTTTTGCGTTAAAAAATCAAACAGTGCCCCTTTTTTCCCAAGGCCCCGAGTTCCCCCAAACAGTGGTTTTTTCCCCCCATTAGGGACACGACTCGAAAAAATTTCACAACAAATTTGGGGGTTTAATTTTTCCTTTAACATTGGGGAAAAAAAATTTGGGGGCAAAATTATTTTTTGGGAAAAAAAAAAAATTTATATTTTTACGGCTCCGTTATAAACTTTTGTGAAGGACTTGGAGATTCAAAAGGTTACACACTTAAGGAGTTCCCTTGGGGGGTCTAGTTTCCAAAATGGGTCACTGTGGGGGGGTTTCTACTGTTTAGGCACATCAGGGACCTGCAAAGAACATGACCCCGAAGACCATCCCTCAATGGGCATTTCAAAAAGTCACTACTTCCCATCCGAGCCCCCGGGGCCCAACAGTAGTTTTTTTCCCCATAGGGGTATCAGCATACTCAGGAAAATTGGACAAAACTTTTTTGGGGCTAAATTTTTCCCTGTTACCCTGGAAAAAAAAAAAATTGGGGACTAAAAAATCCCGATTGTGGAAAAAATATGATTTTTTTATTTTCTGCCGGGACGTTTTAAACTTTTTTGGGAGCCCCTTTGGGGGTTCAAATGCCCCCACACATCTGATAAGTTCTTTTTGGGGGCTAGTTTCCCAATGGGGGCATTGTGGGGGGTTTTTACTGTTTAAGCACTCAGGGGGTCTGCAAAAAGAACAAGATGCCCGCAAAACCTTCCATCAATCGGCATTTCAAAGGCCCACACCCCCCGAGCCCCGATGTGCCCAAACAGGGTTTCCCCCCCCCCCAAGGGGGGCAGCGTACCAGGGACAAAATGGACAAAAACTTTTTGGGGTCCAATTTCTCCGTAACCATTTGAAAATAAAAAATAGTGGGGTAAAAAATCATTTTTTTTAGAAAAAAATGATTTTATTTTCACGGCTCTGCTTTTAAACTCTTTAAGCACCGGGGGGTTAAACA
>JARQOD010003580.1:0-63263 GCA_033576555.1 Oophaga sylvatica
TCACTGACTTCTGCATTCTTAGATCAGTTCCTACAAATATAACACTTGTATATCTCATTTATCAATCTATTGTATCTAGCTTCATCTGCCAATTTTCCCTTTTTCTGTTTTCTATCCCACATCTAACCAATCATAACAGTTTTCATTCCCTGGGCGGGTGACATAGAGATAAAATATCCCTTTTCCCCTAAGTTTAATATATTGATCCCTTGAAATCATTCCTATCACAGTTGAATATTTGATAGAAATCGAACTTAAAGATAACCACAGGGGTTGTAGTATTAACCCAGAAGGTGGGCATACTGGCACTACTGGAGATCAGGATATAGCTCAAAAGGATATGTATATCAGAAACTTCATGACTGCTGATTAATCTTGTCCTTCTTGCAATGGGAGGCGTGAATCCAGGTGCTCTTGCCCTCGAGCTTCGGGCAGTAGGGGTGGTCAGGACCACAGAGTAGGGACCCTCAAATCTGGGCTGGAGACAGTCTCTTCCCATAAATTTTTATATATATAAGGTCATCAGGCGAGAAATCATGCACCGTGTCACCTGTAAATTCTGGGAGAGAAGCAGACACTATAGAGTGGGTGTTAGTTAACTCTTTAGACAAAGCAATCACAAATTTGCTATTTTATCATTGGTTTCAAATAATTCCTGGTGCCTAATGTCTTCTGTTTTTAACATACCAGCATGATGGAGTATTGAATGTATGGTGGCCCGAAGGGTGGCCCGTGACTCATTTGAATTTAGAGGATCATGGACTGGACCTGCTGCATGGATGATGATATCAGCGGGAAGGTCCCCTGCATGGGTTGTCAGAGTCTGTCCAGGTGGCAAAGGGTCATGAGTGTGTATATGAGCCATACATTCTGCAGTGACGATGGGACCACCAACTTGGGCTATTAATAGAGCCAGACCCCCTTTATTGGAGCAGTTGGAGTTGACAGGACTAACTATAGCACCAACCCGATGTGTCAGGATATCACCGTACCCTATGGATAATGTCACTGGATTTCCGTTGCGGTCTGTGTAATGCTGTGAATGGCTGGGATACCAGTTTTCAAGTAGACAGGGAGCTGGGGGCCTGACCGGGGTTTCCGTGAATCTTACAGAGCGACTGTCCTCTCTGAGGATTTGTGAAGGAGAGGAAGGTGCCTTATCTCTGAAGTAGGGGTGGAATAGGCCCTAGGACCAGGGGTTGACAATGATGGTGGGGGAATGGAGGAGGGAAGAAAAGATACTGGTGCTGCTGGGGATAGTGGTGGCTGTTAAGGGGCCCACCCCTCTTCTCTCTCCTGATCCTCCTTCCCTTCATTAGATCCCATAATATCATGGCGGCGGCTCCTGATCATTGTTTGAAAAACTGAAGATTCATGCATTGCAGCAATGGCCGGGTTGGGGTGTGTGAAAGGGAACAATGGTGTTGCATCTGGTGCCATATTGGGAGCTGTGGCCTGCACAGGTGCGGGCGGGGGCTGGTAGTAGGCCCTGGTTGGTATCAGCAAGGGATATAGGCCTGACTGGGTGTGCTTGGGTGTCCCAAGATGGCCGCCGGAGGAGATGGGGTGTTGGTCATTTCCAGGTGTATTAAGATGGCCACTGGGTTTACCAAAATGGCCGCTGGGTGTGGGAGGGGCGATGGGCTGGGCATTACACCAGGAGCGACCCGCCCCACAAACACGGCAGGTCTCCGCCCAGGGCGGATTCTGTTCACCACACACATGACAGGTCCAACCTCCCTTTGTTCTAAGATCGGCACCATTATAGGGCGGTGGCCGAGGGCTTGGAGCGGCCATTTTAGTTACATCAACAAGATCATATGCAGAGCATTTTACATATCCAAACAAAGGCTCAGCACTTTCCGAACCTCCTTATTCCATCTACCTCTTTCCAACCCTCAACTTTCAAATCATTTACTACTCTCAAATGTGCTCGGGCTTGATACAAGAGCCCCTGATCTCTCAACTTTCCCTCATTCTGTGCGACAAAGTCTTTCCACACTGAAGGCTGAAGCCTGCCTGTACTCGGCAAGCTCATTATCTTAACAGCCTTCTTGCCTCCACGTGATTTCATCAATTCAACCACTCCCAAAGCACCACCCTCTAACTTGTGGGTTTTGTTTGATTTAAACAGACGCATCATGATTTAACAGAGTGAAATGATCTGTCGCGACTCAGACCACCGGTGCCACTTGCAGGTCACCACCCGTCAATACAGAGTCCCCGCTCCATGTGTTGACAAGACAAAAAGTCCCTGCTCAATTTGTCCCTTCCCTAACTGTGGGTGATAACTTTACAGCATAGTCCACCGTAACACTCTACACAGTACAGAGTCCCCGCTCCATGCACTGACACTGGGGCTTCTCCTAATGAGACTCCCCGTGTTGGACAAAGAGCCCCTGCTCCATTTGTCACTTCTCAGACGAAGAGCCCCGGCTCCATTCGTCACTGATTAGACTATCATGTGCGTCTTCTACCCCACTCAACACTTCAAGAATCTAAAATTTGTCCCAACTTTATTCTAACAGTCACGGGAGGCAATTATCTACATAAAGGTACAGTGACTGGAGGAGGAGGAACGTGGTGTTTTGACTCAAGCACGTGCAGGCAATGCAACGTCACTCGGTCACACTTGCTGGTTCGTGGCGTGGGATTGCCCTTGGTCTCACCACTCAACCAGTCACCCCTCCAGACCCAAATGGACAATACGACAGGACCAAACAGTGACTGACACACAGGCAAGTGGGACGCATATAAAGTATATGATCCCAACTTACCGTGTTCAACGGAGGCTGCAGTCCTCGCATTCAGTCACCGCGGGCACCACCGCAAAGTCCTCAAGACGGGTCCGGACGGGCGGCAATCCACGGCCCCACGTGTTAGGCGCCAATTGTCGGGGTCGTAACGACAAACCACTCATCCTCCAGTCACTCCAAATTAGACTAAGAGCACGGGTCGACCGAGAATGAATCAGGCAATACGCTGGTTCAGACTTCAGAACGTGCCCTAAAGAAAATGGTGCTATTAGGCGGCCATCTCCAGTAAGCACTGAACTTTTTATTCACGTACATAAGATTACATACACAGAATATTGGGGTGGAGTAAAGGCGGGATTGAGGAGAAAGAGATAAGCTGAGTCATCCTAATTGGTCCTTAGATCTTCTTCTAAGTCCTCCTTGATGTGTTGTCATCCTCAGTTTCGTTTCTTGAAGAAAGATTCTATTGTTCTCGTGTATCATGTGTTTCCTCAATTCTCCAAAGGTGGGGGCATTTCAGTAGATCCTAGTTCAATTTAGTGTAATACAGTGATAGGACGCAAGATGGAGACAAACACCAGCAGATACTAACATTGTCCTAAAATAAGTTTCAATCTGAATAATATCATTTAAGGGAAACTTCGTGTTTACAAAATACATATACACACTATAAATATAAAAGTATAGTAGAAAATTATATTTTACCTTGACAAGTACGCACAGGTATTCAGCAAACACTCACTTGATTTTGGGAAGATTAAAGGGGTCCAACATCACATCCCCACAGGCAATCATCCTCCCATTAAAGAACGGTACAGGCCTATACCCCAGCACACTACCAGAAAGCCAAGAAGATGTTGCGTGACATGAAGGAAGCAGGAGTAATAAGGGATAGTTATAGTCCCTGGGCAGCTCCCTTAGTCCTAGTCAGGAAAAAGGATGGAAGCATGAGAATGTGTGTAGATTACAGACAAGTAAATCGCAATAACACATAAAGATGCATACCCTTTGCCACGTATTGAGGAATCCCTAGCTGCCCTAAAGTCTGCTAATTACTTTTCCACCCTTGACCTCACTAGTGGGTACTGGAAAGTAGCTGTGGCTGAGGAGGATCAGGAGAAGACGGCTTTCACCACCCCGATGGGACTCTGAGTTCGACAGGATGCCGTTTGGGCTCAGCAGTGCCCCTGGAACATTCCAGAGAGTGATGGAGTGCTGCCTGGGACATCTCAACTTCGAGACTGTGTTACTATACCTGGACGATGTGATTGTGTACTCCAAGACATATGAAGATCACTTGAAGCACCTGGCGGAGGTATTCGAGTCACTGTCCAAGTATGGGATGAAACTGAAGCCTTCGAAGTGCCACCTGCTCAAACAAAAGGTACAGTACCTGGGACACATTGTCCGCTCCGAGGGAGTAGCGCCAGACCCCGAGAAGATCACCGCCATCCAGAAATGGCCGGAGCCTAAGAACCTCAAGGAGGTACGTCAGTTCTTGGGACTGACAGGATACTACCGGAGGTTTGTAAAAGACTACACTAAGAAAGCAGCGCCTCTGAAAGACCTCCTGGTGGGACAGTCCCTAAAGAGCAGGAACTCTCCATTCCACTGGGGTAAAGAACAGGCTGAGGCATTCAAAGAAATGAAGGAGATCCTGACAGGTGATGAGATCCTAGCCTACCTGACTACAACCAACCGTTCCTGCTGTATACCGATGCCAGCAATGAAGGATTGGGAGCTGTCCTCAATCAGAAGCAAATGGCCTAGAAAATGTCATCGCCTATGCAAGCAGGAAGCTCCGCCCGACCGAGAGGAACCCAGAGAACTACAGCAGTTTCAAGTTGGAGTTCTTGGCACTGGTCTGGGCCATTACTGAAAGGTTCAAGCACTACCTAGCCTCCAGCAAGGTTACGGCCTACACGACAATAACCCCTTAACGCATCTGGAAACAGCCAGACTGGGCGCCATGGAGCAACGATGGATGGCTCGGCTGTCAAACTACCAATTCACAATCAAGTACCGAGCGGGCCGCAAGAATGCCAACGCTGATGCCCTGTCCAGGATGCCTCATGAGTCGGACACAGAGGAGGAAGTGGACGACCTGGAAGAGATTGAACTATCTGCCTTTCACAGGAATGGGATGATCCACGAGCAACGCGCCTGCAGGAGGCCGTGTGGTAAGACGTTAAATACTTTACCTCACCACAGCTGGAAGGAGACTCAAGACAGCGATTCAGTTGTCAGTCGTATTAAGGAGCTGATAACTCAAGAAGGTTCCTCCTTGGAGAAGGATGCGTCTCCACAAGCAAAGCAGCTGTGGAATGAGAGAATCCGGCTGTTTATCTATCGTGAGAAGCTGTGCCGGAGGTACGTCAATCCAAGAACCCATGAGATGGTTTGGCAGATAGTAGTCCCAGAGCAGACATCCAGATGGTGTTGGAAGCCTACCACGATCAAGCGGGGCACTTTGGCTGGAAGAAGCTGGAGACCCTGTTGAAGTGTCGTTTCTACTGGGTGGGAATGCACAGCTCCATTGAGAGGTGGTGCCAGAACTGTGGACCCTGTGGCCTCAGAAGAAAAGACTACAACAGTCAGAAGGCACCCCTACAACCCATCAAGACGACTCGACCCTTAGAGATTGTGGCCCTGGACCATGTCAAGTTGTCACCCAGCTGGTCAGGATACTCCTATGCCCTGACCATGGTGGATCACTACTCCAGGTTCCTGGTGATCGCCCCTGTCGAAGAGACAGCTGCAAAGACGTTCCAAGCATATTTCTGCAGACCACATGGATATCCTGAGCAGGTGCTAACTGACCAAGGCTCAGCCTTTGAGGCCGAATTGTTCAAAGAGTTCTGCCATCTGTACGGATGTAAGACGATAAGAACCACACCG
The DNA here is from genome assembly GCA_033576555.1 of Oophaga sylvatica. Taxonomy (NCBI): domain Eukaryota; kingdom Metazoa; phylum Chordata; class Amphibia; order Anura; family Dendrobatidae; genus Oophaga; species Oophaga sylvatica. Next base: position 5,655 of record JARQOD010003580.1, read on the forward strand.
TACCACCCACAAACCAATGGTCTCTGTGAAAAGATGAATCACATTGTCATTGACCTGCTGAAGTCCGTACCACTTGAAGAGAGAAATCACTGGCCAGACCTACTACCTGACCTGGTAGATCTGTACAATCACATACCTGTGAGTTCCACCAATTGCACCCCAGCTTACCTCATGTGGGCAAGACCAGGAAAGCTTCCCATGGATCTGGAGCTTGGTGTTGTAGAGCCCGAAGCAGATGTGACCACCGAGGACTTGGATACGACCAGACAGGAGCAGTATAGAAAAGTACAGGACTGTGTTGAAGACAGTCTCACTTGAGTAAAAGATAAACAAGAGACACGCTACAACAAGTGTGCACCAGCAGAACCTTTCACACCTGGTGAAGTTGTGCTGAAAAGAAAGAGAAGGATGCACAAACTCGACGATCAATGGAAAAAGAGCCCTACACTGTGTTGAATTCAAGATTTGATAACCAGAAAACATGTCTAATCAGTAAAGATGGAGGAAGAACGACTACAACTGTATCCAGAGATCACCTAAAGTTATGTCCAGATCTGCTAAAACCCCAAGAAGAAGAGTGCCTTTCATCCCTTCGGAGGAACCTGAAGAAAAAGTAATACATACGGAGTTAGGAGATTTTCCAGCGGATTGGCCTAGAATCGGAGAAGCCGTTATCATCCCTGTACTCCAATTCTATCAACAACAAGAACCACTACAGCAAGTTGAGCCGGTTGCCCCCTTAGAGTCAGTTCCAGAGGAACCTGCTCCAGCAGAATCCCAAGAAGTCGCATCCCAAGAAGTAGAACCCATTGAAGAAGAATCTCAGGAAGAATCCCCTGCAGAAGTCGAGCCAAATGGCCCAGCCCATGGTATACTTGCCAGTCCTGTAGAGAGGTTAAGGCAATTCTACAATTCACTCGTACGCAGAACAAACAGGGAAACTGATACCTCACAGGTGACTGCTCCAAGCAGGTCAGTACGTAGCACAAAAGGACAAACCCCTGCTAGGTATAGAGACTAGTTCAACCCTTGGCAGATGTAGATAGTTAATCTAGAGTCAATGTACATAAATGTAAAATATATTGTTATTTTTATTGTGCTTTAACCAATTGCTTACTGATTTGTTTTCCTTTGGATACCAATTCGAGTGAAATGGACACTCTCTACTTGTTTCCCATTACCCCCTTGGAGCAATCTTTCCAAAAGAAACTCGGACTTTTCGGTTGCTCATTTCCTAATTGTTATTATCTATGTATATAGTTATTTATTTGTTATGCAATAGTTCAAGTGCCTTACCTCCCGTAAAGGGAAGATACAGTTGTATAATGTTTTATGTTCTGTTTTTGTAAAATGTCTTTCAGCCCGGGAGTGCCGAGTTGTACTAGGGGGGAATGTGGAGCCCCAGCTGAGCTGGGATTCCCGCATCTCCTGGAAGGGTGCACTAAAAGAGTTATCCACTAGAGGTCCTAATGCATCCACACACCTTCACCCTTCCCCTAAGACCACCAGAGGGAGCCTGATAGGCATATAAAAGGAGGGTAGATAGGAAGAGAGGGCAGTTGAGTTGAGACTTGAGTTCTGCTGAGTGCAGTGTGCAGTGCAGAGGAGAGTTGAGTCTGCAGCAGAGTGAGTTCAGCTCAGTTCAGTAAAGAGCTAGGAGCGTGCCTAGGCTCAGAGAGCGGCAGAAGAGGCAGCCCACCAACTGCCAGTGTGTGTAATCGTGTGAGGGCCCAAGTAGGCCGAAGGCAAGTGGAAGAAGTAGTAAAAGGGGCAGAGGAGCCTTACCAGCTCACCTCAACAAGTAATTACCGGACACTGGGTCCGAGCCTATAGGGATCTCCACGACCCATTAGGAGAACACCGGAGTTCCTGGAGGACTATAGGTCCCAGGAGTACCACAGAGCTGATACGTAACCGGGTCAGGAGGACGGAGTCCGGCGGGCAGGGCACTGCAAGCAGGGACTGTGTACTTCAAGAAAAGGTCCAACCACAAGGTTAGCCAGTGCAGGACGGAGATTAAGTTAGGCCCAGCTACCTGCAGGCCAGGACTTCATTACAAAAGGCAAGGAACAGGAGGCCACACACCTACTCAGTGGGAAAACCTGGATGTGCACCCTTCACCCTACAGTGCTCCGGGATGTGCCTGCAACATCTTCAGTAAAGGTACCAAAGTGACTTGTGTGTGTTCAACTTCTTACCCCTAACAGCCGGGTTCCCCTCTGTCCTGCTCCCCTATACAACTACCTGCCCTGAAGGACTTGGCCTCACCTGTGGGATGCCTAACATCTAGCTGCACAACACTAACCCTTCAGTGGAGCTGCGTAGCAGCGCTGGTCACTGACCAGGTACTACAGGTGGCGTCACGAATCCCCATACCAACATTCCTTCCCCTGTAAATATCCCACATTTATGGTAAGCGCCCAGGGCCACGGACCAAGCTGCGTTGCCGTGACATCCCCCATAGGAGTTAATGGCTCGATGTGAGTACCCCCACTTCCCTGGGAGGGCGGCTCACACACCATGTCTTATCCTGCTCCCACCTTCTAACGCTCTGTCTGTTACTCCTCATTGCTGGTGACATATCCCCAAATCCTGGCCCTCCTCAACACATCCCCACACTCACTTCAATCACCCTGCCACAATCCTCTACATGTTTTCGCAACCATGATAACCTCATACCCATTCACCCAGCCCCCACTCCCCCGGTCCCACTACCTGGAGCACTATGGAACGCACGCTCTGTCTGCAATAAACTGTCATTTATCCATACTTGTTCATCACCAACAAACTCTCCTTCCTTGGCATCACCGAAACCTGGCTCACTCCTCTGACTCAGCCTCACCAGCTGCACTCTCATACAGTGGATTCCACCTATCTCACACCCCCCACCCCAGCAACAAACGTGGTGGAGGAGTTTGTTTGCTCCTGTCTGATACCTGCTCCTTTACCCCAATTCCACTACCCCCCTCCGCTACTATTCCCTCGTTTGAGGTGCACTCCGTCTGCATCTACTCCCCCTCCAACCTCCAGCTGGTTGTCATCTACCGCCCCCCCAAAACTAGCCATTTCCACCTTTCTCGATCACTTCACCACCTGGCTGCTTCATTTCCTCTCTGCTGACATCCCCACTATCAACATGGGTGACTTCAACATCCCCATTGACGCTTCCACCACAGCTGCCTCTAAACTTTTATCGCTTACTGCCTCCTTTGGCCTCACTCAATGGTCCTCTGCGGCCACTCACAAAGATGGTCACACGCTGGACCTTATCTTCACCCGCCTCTGTTCACTTACTAATCTCACTAACTCACCCCTTCCCCTGTCTGACCACAACCTACTGACGTTCTCTTCCCTCTCCTCTTCCAGTGCACAACCCCCACCCCACAAACTCACTCACCCTCGCAGAAATCTCAAACACCTGAATTTACCATTGCTCTCCGAGTCCCTCCTCCCTTTTACAGACATATCTTCACTTGATGACACAGATTCTGCTGCCACCTTTTATAACACTACAATAACAGAAGCACTTGATTCGGCCGCCCCCCTCACACATAGCAAAACTTGTACAATCAACAGGCAGCCCTGGCTGACTAGCCTCACCAAAGAACTGAGACGGGCTTCCAGGGTTGCTGAGCGGAGATGGAAAAAATCCCGCTCTGCCGAGCACTTAACCGCATACAAGCAGTCCCTCACCAGCTTCAAGTCCATGCTCACTGCCGCAAAACAAACTTACTTCTCATCTCTCATATCCTCCCTGTCTCACAACCCTAAACAGCTCTTCAACACTTTCAATTCTCTACTCCGTCCACAACACCTCCTCCTTCTCCTCTCATTTCTGCTGAAGACTTTGCCTATTTCTTTAAGCAGAAGATTGATCCGATCAGAGAAAGGTTTGGCCCACAGCCCCCATTGCCCCTCTTAGCTGCTCAGCCCTCTTCCTCCAAAACCAACTTCTCCACCATGACAGGAGGGTGGAAAGCTGATCTTCTATCAAGATCACATCTCACCACTTGCATGCTTGACCCGCTCCCATCCCACCTCATCCCTAGCCTCGCCACAGTCTTCACCCCTACTCTAACACACCTCTTCAACCTCTTACTTACAAATGGTGTCTTCCCCTCATCCTTCAAACATGCCTCGATCACACCCATTCTCAAAGACCTCCCTTGACCCATCCTCTGTGTCTAGCTATCGCCGAATATCTCTTCTCCCTTATGCCTCAAAACTACTGGAACAGCATGTCCATCTTGAACTGTCCTCCCACCTCTCCTCCTGCTCCCTCTTTGACCGCTTACAATCAGGCTTCCGATTGCATCACTCAACTGAAACTGCCCTAAATAAAGTCACCAACGACCTACTAACCACCAAAAGCAAGCGACACTACTCTTTCCTTCTTCTCCTGGACCTGTCTTCTGCCTTCGACACTGTGGACCATCTGCTACAGATTCTCTCATCTCTAGGTATCACAGTCTTGGCCCTATCCTGGATCTCATCATATCTAACAAACCGAACATGCAGTGTCTCCCTCTCCCACACCACCTCCTCACCTCGCTCCCTGTCTGTCAGTGTTCCTCAAGGCTCAGTTCTAGGACCCCTACTCTTCTCCATCTACACCCTCGGCCTGGGACAGCTCATAGAATCCCATGGTTTGCAGTATCATCTCTACGCCGATGACATGCAGATCTACCTATCTGGACCTGACCTCACCTCCTTACTGACTAAAATCCCACAATGTCTGTCGCCATTTCCACTTCTCTACTCGCTTTCTAAAACTAAAACAGAATTCATCATCTTTCCCCCATCTCACTCTACCCCCCCACCAGACCTGTCCATCAATGTCAATGGCTGCTCACTTTCCCCAGTCCCGCACTCTCGGTGCCTCGGAGTGATCCTCGACTCTGCACTCTCTTTCAAGCCACATGTCCAAACCCTTGCCTCCTCCTGCCGTCTGGCTATTCAGGAGGCATTTCCATAATAATGAGTTACTTCAACTTTTCCCCACAGAGGAGGAACAAGATGCGCTGAGAACGTTGGAGGAATTGGCGAGTGAACATACACATGAAGGAGGTAAGATTCCTCCTTCCATCCGCCCACACTCCAGGAGGTTCCCCCCGTTAACTTCTTGTTCCAACATTGATTTATTCGTCCAGGTGGTTACTGAAAAATTACTCAAAATTCCTAGATTTAATTATTGTGACAATCTTTCTAGAGATCAGAGAAGGAGGTTAAAATATCTTCAAGACCTCCCTGATGTTCTTTCAACGCCAGCAGATAAGGGTGGTAACGTCGTCCTGTGGCCCACAGCGATGTATGAAAAGGAAGCTTTCCGACAACTCCATGATAATACATGTTATAGAAAGCTAACATACAATCCCCTTTCAGCTTATTGCTGTCAACCTGATATCATTAAAAAAGTGCTACAGGACGACGTTATCACCAAAGACTTATCACTGGCTTTACAGGTAGATGATCCAACTATCGCTACCCTGTACCTTCTTCCGAAGATACATAAGAATATTTCCGTACCACCTGGACGACCAATTATATCTGGCAGGGGGAACTTCCTGGAAAATGTGAATAAGTGGATTGATTTCCACCTCCAGCCTTTGATGAAGTGTCTCCCCTCCTTTCTGAGGGACACTGGTGAGCTGCTTTCTAAGGTCGACGGTTTGTGTTTAGAAGAGGGGTGTCTTTTGGTTTCAGCGGTTGTCGAATCCTTATATAACAACATCAAACATTGTGATGGATTAGCGCTGTCCAATTCTTTCTGGAATCATCCTCACTTTCTTCTGGTATGAAACAGCTTCTGCTGGAACTTCTTGAGTTCACCCTCACACACAACTTTGTGTTTAAGGGGTCCTTCTACCTACAGCTCCGGGGTACAGCCATGGGAGCGGCCTTTGCTCCCTCCTATGCCTGTTTATTCCTGGGGCTGTGGGAGAGGAACCTCCTCCTGTCTGACAAACAGGGATTAATGGACCAGGTCCCGTTATGGACCTGCTACATTGATGACATCTTCTTCGTCTGGCAGGGCACATCCGTCGACCTTCAGCAGTTCATGTCCTTCCTGAATGGCAACGATCGGAATATACATCTGACCTTTACATCTAGAAAGTCAATGGCATCAGGATTCCAAGTAACTATTAGGAGAGACTCCAGCGGCAATATTCAGATGGATATTTTTAGAAAGGCCACGGCAACGAACACGTTGCTCCATGCTTCCTCTTGCCATCCTCCACACATGATAAAAGCTATACCGGTGGGCCAGTTTCTTAGACTGTGCCGTATATGTTCTACTAATGTTGATTTCGAGATACGTGCCGGCGAATTAAGAGAGCTTTTTTTGTCACGCGGCTACAGTAGACGCAGCATTAAAAGGGCATACCTTAGGGCCAGGCATTCCTCACGCGACGATCTGCTCTATGGTAATACAACAGATAAAAAACCGAATGATAATTTGAGATTTATTACTTCCTATAATTTACATTCTAGGAGAGTTAGATCTGCGCTTGAGGATGCATGGCCTATCCTTCTAGTGGACCCAGTTCTATCTAATTTTCTTCCTAAAAAACCCTCCATTACATTTAGGAGGGCAAAAAATCTCCGGGATCATCTTACACGTAGTCACTATATCAGTCGACCAGGAACCACCTTTCTTGATGCCATCCCAATTGGTGGTGGTTGTGTTCCGTCTGGGAGGTGTGTGGCATGTCCCAACATGGATCATTGCAATTTTTTCTAGTTCTAAATGGCAGCAGGACTTTCAATATTAAACAACGTATCTCCTGCACGACTAGATATGTCATTTATCATGCAACATGTCCATGTGGACTTATTTATGTAGGTATGACAACGAGACAGCTAAAAGTACGTATAAGAGAACACGTGCTGGGGATTTTAGCTGCAGCCTCCCACACGGACACTTCCATCCTCACAACAATTCCCCGTCACTTCAAAGCTTTCCATAACTGTGATGGAACTTTGTTGAGAGTTAAGGGCATTGATGTCCTAAACGTGAATATTAGGGGTGGCAACCTATTTAAAAGGTTGGCACAAATGGAAACACGTTGGATTTGGACACTAAAAACAGTCCAACCTTTGGACTAAATGAAAATAACTCGTTTGTGCCTTTTCTGTGATGGCCCATTGCTGCTGCGGTTTGTAGCGTCATCATTGTTTAAGTGGTTTTAATTTGGTACTAATTTTTTGCTTTTATTATCTTTAGGAGTGTCCAGTGGTCGTTACACGGATGTTGTGTGTTCCACATTTATTCGTTATCTGGTGGATTTGAAGTTTATCTATGGCACGTTCATATGTGCATGTATATATGGATGTGTGTACACGAGTATATCTCTATATATACTTGTGTCAATTTAAATGCAATTGTGTATGCTTTCTATGTTGGATATGTATTATTAATGTGATTTTACATGTGTAACGCTGGTATTGTCTGTACTTTGTTTTCCAGCGTTACTTTGCATGTTTTTTGCATTAACCCTTTTGCTCCTTTCCCCCTAACCAGCTGGGATACTGTTGTCTGTTACCTATATGGATGCTGCTCAGTTCCCGGCTCTGCTGCGTACCCGTACTTGCGTGAGTGGCTCCGCTGCTTTGCATGACCGCCCGCATGTGCGGTTCCTGACTTGCTGTGAAAGCCGTCCGTAGCTTGAAAAGTCCTCTGCAGTGGTGCATGACTTACTGCGTGGTTGGCGGCAGCCATTGTTGGGTTCCCTCTGTGTTGTGCTGTCTGGCTCTGCATAGGGGGCGCGGCCCACACCTGTCCTGCTTTTATGTGGATTGGGTGTTTACTAGAGTTACTGCTCCAGCCTATCGCTGTGAAGCAGCTCATATATAAAGTTCCCCAGCCCTAGTGGGCGTTGCCAGAGCTTCGCATTGAATCCACACTGAATCCCTGAACCTAGCCGTATGTGGTTGTGTGTTCAGCTCCTGCTCTGAAGTTGATCAGCTCTGGAGAGCTGATTCCCTGTTCCTGCTGTGTCTTGTTCCCTGATCCTGGATCAAACCCGGTACCTGAATGTCTGAATTATGTCTTGTGTTTCCGCCTATGCTGGGGGCTGATTACCCAGATCGCCGTTCCTGGAGGCTGTATATCCAGGCCTGTTCCTGCTGTGTCTAATTACCTGAACCCCTGATCTTGGATCGCATCCTGTACCTGACTTTCTGAACTGTGTCCTCTGTGTTATGTTCCTGAAATCCTGCTGTGTCCAGAACCCTGTGCCAGTGACTGTGAATCCTTGCTATATAACCTGAGTTCATCTTGGAAGAAGGAGTCCGGTGTGTGCTGAGTTTCTGTTACTCTGTGCTCAGCCTCTGTGCAATCCCCGGCCAGCTCCCGTTGAGCCTGGCGGGGCTTGCACCAGACCGCTGGGTTCCTTTTCAGGTCGCTGCCAGATGTCCGGATCCTATGCCTGTTGACCATGGCCTGATGTCCGATGTCCAACGACCACTTCCAGATGTCCGGATCCTATCCTTCCTGCCTGATGTCCGGATCCTGCCGATCATTGCCAGATGTCCGGAGCCTGCTGATCGGTGCCAGATGTCCGGAGTCCGAGGCCTGTGTTCCAGTCCGTGTTCCTGTGATTCAATCCATGTTCCTGTCCGTGTTCCTGACTCCCTGAGACCCAGTCCGTGTTCCTGTCTGTGTTCCTGACTCTCTGAGATCCAATCCGTGTTCCTGTGCAGTCTAACTCTGTTTCAGCCATCAGCTCCTGATTCCAGTTACCTGTCTGTTACCTGTCGGCTTGCCTGTCTGCCATCCGTCTGCAGTTCCTTCCAGAGGTTCGGACGTCATCTGCAGAGATCCCCGTCTCTTGCCTGCTCACCTAGGAGCGATCATCTGCCATCCGACTGCAGCTCCATCCGGAAGTTCGGACATCATCTGCAGAGATCCCGGCTCTTGCCTGCTCACCTGGGAGCGATCATCTGCCATCCGACTGCAGCCTACCTGGAGGCTCCACCATATCAGGTCGTATATACCTGCCTGTCTAGAGACTGCCTGGTCACTTACTGTGACAACCTGCCTGTCTAGAGACTGCCTGGTCACTTGCCGTGACAACCTGCCTGTCCAGAGACTGCCTGGTCACTTGTCGTGACAACCTGCCTGTCCCAGAGACTGCCTGGTCACTTGCCGTGACAACCTGCCTGTCCCAGAGACTACCCTGGTCACTTTCCGTGACAACCTGCCTGTCCCAGAGACTGCCTGGTCACTTGCCGTGACAACCTGCCTGCCTGGTCACTTGCCGTGACAACCTGCCTGCCCTGGTCACTTGCTGTGACAACCTGCCTGCCCTGGTCACTTGCCGTGACAACCTGCCTGCCTGGTCACTTGCCGTGACAACCTGCCTGCCTGGTCACTTGCCGTGACAACCTGCCTGCCCTGGTCACTTGCCGTGACAACCTGCCTGTCCCAGAGATTGCCCTGGTCACTAGCCGTGACAACCTGCCTGTCCCAGAGACTGCCTTGGTCACTTGCCGTGACAACCTGCCTGTCCTGCCGGTTCCTCCTTGGTCTACCCTGTGATGACGTCTGTCCTGGGTCGGTGTCTGATGTTCTCCTGCTGAGCCTGTGCTACGCCTGAGGCCTGAGAGAGAGGCCGTCCTAGTATGCCCGTGCCAGATGACCCTGGACTTCATCAACCCGTGATGACCCCGCCATCGTCTGACGTTCGTCCTGGGCCGGTGTCTGATGTTCTCCTGCTGAGCCTGTGCTACGCCCGAGGCCTGAGAGTGAGGCCATACTAGTATGCCCGTGCCAGATGATCCTGGACTTCATCAACCCGTGATGACCCCGCCATCGTCTGAAGTCTGTCTGAGGTCGGTGTCTGATGTTCTCCTGCTGAGCCTGTGCTACGCCTAAGGCCTGAGAGAGAGGCCGTCCAAGTATGCCCGTGCCAGATAACCCTGGACTGCATCTACCCGTGATGTCCTCCAGCACTAGTCTATGATCCTGAGTCGTGTACCCTTCTCTGATGTGCGGAATCGGGAGCCCGGTCTTATGTTCTGTTTTATGTACTGTGTTTCTTTAAGTAAACTTTATGTTTCTTCTTACCTGAAGTTGTGCGGTGTTGTCTAGTCCTGCAGGTCGCCACCTTGCCCACATGCTCAGCTGCCACGGATCCCGGTCGCTGCCCTTCCCTAGTCCGGGCAGGCCCGGGTCTCCCTCCGTGGTCCAGTGGGTCCACATTCTCTTACCATCTGGGACCCATGCCTCACGTCGTCGTGGACTGGCGGCGTGGGAGCATTGGCTAGCTAGGCAAGCTATGCCATGTCCCGACGCCCCACAGCCGTGGGAAGCGCTACAACATGCATGTCATCTACAGCAATATAGTTGGCTATTAAGAAGACATATGTCTAGTACATTAGCCTTTTTATGTTATATGTACTGTATATTTAATGCATTATATTCATTGTTATATTGCGGTCATGTTTTGTCGCATTACATATGCATTATGTCACGCGTAGGGATAAATTGCGGTCATAATCCGGATAATTGTCACTTACTCATTGTAATTTCATTGGTTCATTGATTATATGTGGATAGGTGCACAACTTTGTTATTTATGTGTGTATATATTGTATATATTTTTTGTTTTTGTTTTTATTTGCACAATCCAAAGATGCTATTTTTCTATCTGGCCTGTGTAGGTATATGTATTGTTGGGCACTTTTTTGCAGTTTATTCCAATTTTCTGCATTTATATTTATGAGCAGCGTTTTCTCTTTTCTACCTCTTATATACTTACCGTCCAGTTATGGACATAAATGCATGCGTTTTTATTGATGTCATTGTACCATTGTGGTTACACGATGCTTACATGTAATTTTATTATTATATGAAGTACAATGTCTTACTGCTCATATGTGTGCCCATATTTATGCATATATACGTCATTATAGTATTACTGTTTGTTATCGGTTTTCTCCCTTTGCGCGTGCGCCGTGCTCAGAGCTGGCGCGACGTCACGTCCGCCGTGCATCACTGTGCTGGATCACATGGGACCCCATATGTTTCCGGCCGTGGTTGCCAGGGTGATCTAGACAGCGCTATGTTCCTGAGTCCGACGGCATGCGCTGGAAGTTTTGCCATTTCCGGCATTGTGCACATAAAATGTGTCCACCTGACCCTTTGAGCCATGCTCCCTGAGGAAGGAGAGCAATCTCCGAAACGTGCGTCGGGGTCAGCTGGTGATTGCTTCAGCGGTTTCACTGCTTCCACCGTGGTATGTTATTTGTATATGTGTTTAATATAATTCATATACAGTATATATATATTTCTCTTGTGATATTCCTTACTCTGCAGTGTTGTATTATTATTGCCATACGTATCAACACTCTTGCAGTGTTGTTCAGTACTATATGCACTTACCTTATATATCCATTGGCAATTCATCTGTTGTAGGGTGACTGCTGGGCATCCCAGCAACCTTTCATGAGGCTTCTTTTACCGTGGCATTCGTTCCCTTGCCTCCATCTGTTTTCCTGGCAATTTTCTATATATATTTTATGTCTTGCAATTTTGCTATTTAAATAAAGATATTTTGTATTATTTGTATCTTATGACTGCTGTGTTGTGGTGGTGTTTTTTTTTTACCAAAATCCCACAATGTCTGTCTGCTATTTCTGCTTTCTTCTCTGCTCGCTTTCTAAAACTTAACATGGACAAAACAGAATTCATCATCTTTCCCCATCTCACTCTACCCCCCCACCAGACCTGTCCATCAACGTCAATGGCTGCTCCCTTTCCCCAGTCCCACATGCTCGGTGCCTCTGGGTGATCGTTGACTCTGCACTTGTAAGGTTCTGTGTACATGTTCCTGAAACTCAGTTTGTTCGTCAGCCATTTTACTTTCTGTCTTGCTGCAGCTATCTTGCCCTCAGTCAAAATGGAGTTTCCAGCTTGCATGTTCCCGCCCTGATTCTCTCCTTTTGCTTCTTAAGCAGCCACAGCTGAGCAATCAGTGCTTCAGAATCTAGCCTGCAGTGAACCTGTGACCTGACTCCTAAAGCCTTGGACCTTGTACTCCAGCTATTCCTACTGAGGAACTCTGAAGCACTTGTGGACTCTGAACCCTGCTCTTTGAAAGACCCACGTTTGCATGGACTTACGGTAACAGAGAAGAAGATCCTGAACCTGTTGTGGAGAGTGATTGCTGAGCTTAGATTACTCTGGCCTGCTGTGTCTCCTGCTTCTGTGTCTGCAAACTGTGTGACTATTTTTGCCAACTTGTATGAAGTAATACAAGACTTTCTATATCAAACCTGTGTCTCATGTATTTTCATCGCACCCAAGCACAAGACGCTATATGAACTGTACTACATACATGACAAGATTCTGAAGCCAAAACGTTAGTGTCTGCTGGGTCTGGAAAGGCTGTGTCTGCTGTAACTGTGGATATCGGATGTCCGGTTGTACTTTCTGTGATGACAGTGGTTGTGACTTCTCACAACCATTCCAGGTGAGCAATTCCCTTAAGTGTTTTTTTTTTCTGCAGTGTTACCAGGTAAACACTATTGTTTTTTTTTTTTCTCTTTTCTCTTTTTTGTCTGCTGTAACTGTGGATATCAGATGTCCGGGTGAACTTTCTGTGATGATAGTGGTTGTGACTTCTCACAACCATTCCAGGTGAGCAGTTCCCTTAATTTTTTTTCTCTCTGCAGTGTTACCACAGGTAAACACTATTTTTTTTTTTTTCTCCTCTCCTCTTCTTCCAGTACTCCTGTCTTAAAAGATCTGGAAAATGGAGGCCCGCATAAAGGAACTTTGCGGAGTGACTGATAATATCCTTGCAGATTTGCAGAATATAAAGACCCTTTTTCAAGCCTACAGGACCTCACTAATCACAATTTGCAAGTGTTTGTACAGACTGCCCAGGATTTGCGAGCCAGGATTGAGGTTCTAGAAGAGCGAGTCCAGGCTCCTGCCGTAGCCCCGAGTTCTGGGATTCCCAAGTTGCCCCCTTTTCGTTTTGGCGGTGAACGTGAGAAATTCAGGGGATTTATTAATCAATGCAATCTTTTTTTTCTGCACATGCTTCACAATTTCCCACTGAACGATCTAAGGTGCTTACTATAATTATGTTGCTTACCAACAAGGCTTTGATGTGGGCAAACCCTCTGATTGAGACTGAGGATGATTGTTTGAATCACCTTGATGCTTTTATTTCAGCCATGGGGCAGGTGTTTGATGACCCCAATCGAGGTGCAACAGCTGAAGCAGCCATGTTAGCTTTGCGCCAAGGTAAGCACTCGGTAGCTGAATATGCCTTGGATTTCAGGAGATGGGCCCTTGATACCACCTGGGACAGTTCCGCCAAAAAATCTATTTTTCGAAAGGGGTTATCTCCACTGATTAAGGATGAACTTGCTCGTGCCGACCCTCCCACTGCGTTAGGTGACTTTATTAACTACTGCATCCGTATTGATACTCGTCTGACTGAACGCAGGCAAGAGAGATGGTTCGAAAGCAATCGCACTAACCTTTTCCTACCTTCCTCTCCAGCTAAGGAACCTTTGAGTAGGATTACACGGGAACCTGAACCTGAACCCATGCAGGTAGACTCTTTACAACGACGGGTTAGTGATGCACGCAAGGAACATCGTTTTAAGGAAAATCTATGTTTCTATTGTGGTAAGTCAGGGCACTTCATTATAAACTGCCCCAGCCGTTCTCGTAAGACTACTGCAGCACTCATTGATTGTGAGTGTTGCGAGAGGGGATCTGTCAGGTCCGAGCCTCAGGCTCCAGAGAGATCTGCAGCAACAGATCTTGATTTCTCTGACTTAAACTCCGTTACCTCTGAGGACGTTGACTGTGTAAACGCTGCCATTTTTCAAGTTTCCTCAGCGGTGTCCCAGCTGAGTTGTAAGAAAAACAATTCTCATTGCTTTCTTTCCATCAAACTCTGGGTTGACTCAGCTTGGGTGTCTAGCTCTGCTATGATCGACTCAGGGCAAGTGGAAATTTTATGGATGTCTCCTTTGCTCTGAAACAGGGGATACGTTCAGTGAAGAAGGCTACTCCAGTACAGATGGAAACTGTGGATGGCTCCCTGCTGACCTCTGGACCAGTGGATCAGGAAACAGAGCCTTTGAGGGTTCTTATGGTAAAGATCATCAAGAGAAACTGTCCTTTATGCTTATCTCTTCTCCCCACTTTCCCATTATTCTAGGGCTACCATGGCTGCAGGCTCAGAATCCTACCATTAACTGGGAGACCAAGGAATTACACTTTCCAGAGAAACAGATGAGTCCAAAAGTTTCAGCTTGCTCTGTTCCTAAAGGAACCATGTCAGTCCCTGAACTACCAGCTGTATACCAGGACTATGTGGATTTATGTGACAAGAAGAACGCTGACCAGCTTCCTCCTCACCGTCCATATGATTGTCCAATTGAATTATTGCCTGGAGCAGAGATACCTTTTGGTAAGATCTACCCCCTGGCGGGGCCCGAGCTAAAGGCTTTAAAGGATTACATAGACGAAAATCTAGCCAAGGGCTTCATACGCCCCTCTTCATCTCCTGCAGGTGCACCCATCTTCTTTGTAAAGAAGAAAGATGGATCTCTGAGACCATGCGTAGACTATAGGGAACTCAATAAGGTTACTATTAGGAACCGTTATCCATTGCCTTTAATCCCTGAGTTATTGGAGAGAGTGCGACATGCCAAAATTTTCTCTAAACTAGATCTTCGTGGGGCCTATAACTTAGTCCGTATTAGACCTGGGGATGAATGGAAGACTGCATTCAGGTCACGCTATGGACACTTTGAATATCTAGTTATGCCTTTTGGTCTGAGTACCGCCCCAGCCACTTTCCAACACTTGGTGAATGACATCTTCAGGGATCTCCTAGATACATTCGTGGTAATTTATTTGGATGATATTCTAATTTTTTCTAACTCCACAGAGGAACATCATGGACATGTGAGAATGGTCTTGGAACGTCTAAGACAAAATCATCTTTACATCAAACTTGAAAAGTGTGAATTCCATAGGACCGAAATTCAATTTCTGGGGTATGTACTGTCTACACAAGGAATTAGTATGGATGGAAGCAAAACCCAAGCCATCAAGGATTGGCCAAGTCCTAGAAATGTGAAGGAGGTACAGCGCTTCATCGGGTTTGCCAACTTCTATAGACGTTTCATTAGAAATTCTCTGAGGTAGTGTCACCTATCACCCAACTTACCCGGAAAGAGTCTAGGTTCTCCTGGACTCCCCAAGCCCAGGAAGCATTTTCCCGTCTAAAAGATAAATTTACCACTGCACCTATCCTAGTACATCCCAACCCCGAGCTTGCCTTCATAATAGAGGTGGATGCTTCAGACTGTGCCGTTGGAGCTATACTCTCTCAGAGAACAGGTGAGAAGAATGTCTTGCATCCCTGTGCCTTCATTTCCCAGCAGTTGTCTTCGGCTGAGAGGAACTACGATGTGGGCAATAGAGAGTTGTTGGCCATTATTGCCGCCTTCAAAGAATGGAGACACCTTCTTCAGGGAGCTGCACAGCAAATAGTCGTCCTGACAGATCATCGTAACCGTGAGTTTATCAGGTCGGCTAAGTGCCTGACTCCTCGCCAGGCTCGCTGGAATCTTTTCTTAAACCAATTTAATTTTATCATTTCTTATAGACCAGGATCGCGCAATGGAAAGGCTGATGCACTCTCTAGGATTTACTCAGCAGAGACACGTCCAATTACTCCTCCTAAGACTATTCTTCCTGACTCTAGATTCCTAGGAGTAATTCATAATCAAGACCTACTTAAGGACATCAAGGAAGCATACCATGCGGATTCCTTTTTGGCACAACCCCCAAGGGACGTAAGTCTTGTCTTTAAGAATGGTGTGTGGATTCAGGGACAACGCCTGTATATTCCTGAAACAGTCAGATTGAGAGTATTGCAACTCATTCACGATTCCAAAATAGCTGGGCATAGAGGAATTCTAAAGACACAGGAATTTCTCTCTCGTTTCTTTTGGTGGCCCACTTGCAGGAAGGATGTTTTAAACTATGTCACTTCATGTGAAGTCTGTGCAAGATGCAAAACACCTCGCTCCTCACCAACTGGTCTGTTACAGCCTCTTCCCACCCCGTCCCGCCCGTGGGGATCCATTTCTATGGACTTCATTGTGGAGTTACCAACCTCTCAAGGGAAGAACACCATTCTAGTGGTGGTTGAACGTCTAACAAAGGCAGCTCATTTTATCCCTTGTGTCGGCTTACCCACTGCAAAACAGACATCAGATTTGATGATTAAAGATGTGTTTCGCTTACATGGAGTACCGGATGAGGTTATTTCGGATCGAGGGGTGCAATTCACTTCTAGGTTTTGGCAAAATTTCTGTGCAGCATTGGACATTAAAGTAAACCTTTCTTCTGCTTTTCATCCCCAGACTAATGGACAGACCGAACGAACCAATCAAACCCTGGAGCAGTATCTCCGCTGCTTTATCTGCCACCTACAGGATGATTGGGTGGATCTACTTCCATTAGCTGAGTTCTCGTATAACAACTCTCAGAGTGCCTCCACTAAGCAGTCTCCTTTTTACTCTAATCTAGGTTATCATCCTAACATTCTACCACGATTTCCCATAGAAACGCCTTTACCAGCAGTGGCTGAAAGAATCACGTCTTTACAGAAGAATATGGATCTTCTAAAGGAGAATCTGGAATCGGCTCAGGAAAGGTACAAGAAAGCAGCAGATAAATTTCGTAAACCTGCACCAGCTTTCAAGGTAGGAGACTTGGTCTGGCTGTCAACCAGAAATCTTAAGTTAAGGATTCCATCGTCTAAGTTGGGACATAAGTACATTGGACCCTATAAAATCAGTAAAATTATAAGTGCCGTTGCTTGTCGTCTTCAACTGCCCAGAACTATGAGAATTCACCCTGTCTTTCATGTATCCCTACTAAAGGCTGCGACACCCAATACGTTTCCTGGACGTTCTTCTCCTTGCCCTGACCCAGTGCTAGTCGATGGTCAGGAAGAATTTGTGGTGGAAAAGATTTTAGATTCCAGGTTGTATAGAAATCAGTTACAATATCTGATTAAATGGCAGGGCTACCCAGTGGAGGACAACTCATGGGAACCAGTCAATAACGTTAATGCTCCTCGCTTCCTCCGTCAGTTTCATCAGAGGTACCCACACAAGCCTGGCCTGAGGTCATCCGGAGGTTGTCCCTAAGGGGGGAGTAATGTAAGGTTCTGTGTACATGTTCCTGAAACTCAGTTTGTTCGTCAGCCATTTTACTTTCTGTCTTGCTGCAGCTATCTTGCCCTCAGTCAAAATGGAGTTTCCAGCTTGCATGTTCCCGCCCTGATTCTCTCCTTTTGCTTCTTAAGCAGCCACAGCTGAGCAATCAGTGCTTCAGAATCTAGCCTGCAGTGAACCTGTGACCTGACTCCTAAAGCCTTGGACCTTGTACTCCAGCTATTCCTACTGAGGAACTCTGAAGCACTTGTGGACTCTGAACCCTGCTCTTTGAAAGACCCACGTTTGCATGGACTTACGGTAACAGAGAAGAAGATCCTGAACCTGTTGTGGAGAGTGATTGCTGAGCTTAGATTACTCTGGCCTGCTGTGTCTCCTGCTTCTGTGTCTGCAAACTGTGTGACTATTTTTGCCAACTTGTATGAAGTAATACAAGACTTTCTATATCAAACCTGTGTCTCATGTATTTTCATCGCACCCAAGCACAAGACGCTATATGAACTGTACTACATACATGACAGCACTCTTTCAAGCCACATGTCCAAACCCTTGCCTTCTCCTGCTATCTCAAACTCAAAAATATTTCCCGGATCCGTGCATTCCTTGACCATGAAACTACAAAAACACTAGTGCATGCCCTCATCATCTCCCGCCTAGACCACTGCAACCTCCTCTCTGGCCTCCCCTCTAGCACTCTGGCACCACTCCAATCCATCCTGCACTCTGCTGCACGACTAATACACCTGTCTCCCCGTAATTCCCAGCTCTCCTCTCTGCCAAGCCCTTCATTGGCTTCCTGTCGTCCAGAGGCTCCAGTTCAAAACCCTAACTATGACCTACAAAGCCATCCACAACCTGTCTCTTCCATACATCTGTGACATGGTCTCCCGGTACATACCCACACGCAACCTTCGATCCTCTCAAGATCTCCTCCTCTACTCCCTTCTTATCTCTTCTTCCCACAACCGCATACAAAAATTCTCCCGTGCCTCTCCCATACTCTGGAACTCTCTACCCCAACACATCAGACTCGTGCCTACCATGGAAACCTTCAAAAAAAACCTGAAGACCCACCTCTTCCGACAAGCCTACAACCTGCAGTGATCATCAGTCTACTGAACCACCGCACGACCAGCTCTACCCTCTCCTAGTGTATCCTCACCCATCCCTGTAGACTGTGAGCCCTTATGGGCAGGGTCCTCTCTCCTTCTGTACTCATGTGTGCCTTGTATTGCTCACGTTTATTGTACTTGTCTATATTTGCCCCTTTTCACATGTAAAGTGCCATGGAATAATAGGAATAATGAGAATAAAAGAATAAGAAGAATAAGAATAATAAGAATAATAAGAAATAAATATCTTGTCAATTGTATAATACTCTGAAGAATGAATAAGCTATTGTTCCTTTATAGATCACGTGGGATACGGCCATATATGTAGTTTCCGGTCTTTCTGTATTTTCATAGGTTAAGTGCTACTAATGTGTTTTTATACTATTGGTTAAAGAACAAACATAAAAGAGATGATGTAGTAAACGGGTAGGAATCTGCCTTGATTCTCCCAAACAGAGACACGTCATCTCCTATGCCTGTTTATTCCTGGGGCTGTGGGAGAGGGACCTCCACCTATCTGACAAACAGGGATTAATGGACCGGGTCCCGTTATGGACCCGCTACATTGATGACATCTTCGTCTGGCAGGGCACATCCTCGACCTTCAGCAGTTCATGTCCTTCCTCAATGGCAACGATCGGAACATACATCTGATCTTTACTTGGAACCCTGATGCCATTGACTTTCTAGATGTTACTATTAGGAGAGACTCCAGCGGCAATATTCAGACGGATATTATTAGAAAGGCCACGGCAATGAACACGTTGCTCCATGCTTCCTCTTGCCATCCTCCACACATGATAAAAGCTATACTGGTGGGCCAGTTTCTTAGACTGCGCCGTATATGTTCTACTAATGTTGATTTCGAGATACGTGCCGGCGAATTGAGAGCGTTTTTTGTCACGCGGCTACAGTAGACGCAGCATTAAAAGGGCATACCTTAGGGCCAGGCATTCCTCACGCGACGATCTGCTCTATGTTAATACAACAGATAAAAAACCGAATGATAATTTGAGATTTATTACTTCTTATAATTTACATTCTAGGAGAGTTATATCTGCGCTTGAGGATGCATGGCCTATCCTTCTAGTGGACCCAGTTCTATCTAATTTTTTTCCTAAAAAACCCTCCATTACATTTAGGAGGGCAAAAAATCTCCGGAATCATCTTACACATAGTCACTATCAGTCGACCAGGAACCACCTTTCTTGATGCCATCCCAATTGGTGGTGGTTGTGTTCCGTGTGGGAGGTGTGTGGCATGTCCCAACATGGATCATTGCAATTTTTTCTAGTTCTGATGGCAGCAGGACTTTCAATATTAAACAACGTATCTCCTGCACGACTAGATATGTCATTTATCATGCAACATGTCCATGTGGACTTATTTATGTAGGTATGACAACGAGACAGCTAAAAGTACGTATAAGAGAACACGTGCTGGGGATTTCAGCTGCAGCCTCCCACACGGACACTTCCACCCTCACAACAATTCCCCGTCACTTCAAAGCTTTCCATAACTGTGATGGAACTTTGTTGAGAGTTAAGGGCATTGATGTCCTAAACGTGAATATTAGGGGTGGCAACCTATTTAAAAGGTTGGCACAAATGGAAACACGTTGGATTTGGACACTAAAAACAGTCCAACCTTTGGGACTAAATGAAAATAACTCGTTTGTGCCTTTTCTGTGATGGCCCATTGCTGCTGCGTGAAAAGCTGCGGTTTGTAGCATCATCATTATTTTTAAGTGGTTTTAATTTGGTACTAATTTTTTGCTTTTATTATCTTCATCATCTCCGTCTGGTCATTTTCAGTTGCTAGCAACGTCCTGTGGATTAATTTGGAAATCACTTGGTCAACTGAAGGGTCACTTAGATCCTCCCCCAACAGTTTGGTGCCCAACGTGGGGCCCCCAAATGGGGACGCCTCTGCCCCGAGGACAGCAAGACAAAGGCCCTCGGACCGGACACAGCACTGGAAAATGGGACTGATCATCCCCCACAACCATGGTAAGTTGGCAGCTATACTGTTCAGACGACCATTGGTATGGTTCCTGTTTTGTTGCTGAAAGAGGATCTGAGGTTTGTCCCCGATGGTGTGGTGTTTCTTGGGTGAATCATAGAGGCTTAGTTCTGTTGGGGGCCAGTGTTCGAACCGTACCTCATAAGGGACGGGACCCCAGATTGAACAGTGATTTAACTCTTTAGCAAAATATCCTGAATCCTGATCACTGTTAGAATCAGGCACAGTGAGTTGATCAAAGATTGGTAGGATAAGTTAACATCAGGAATATATATATATATATAATAAATATATATAGATATATATATATATATACAGTACAGACCAAAAGTTTGGACACACCTTCTCATTCAAAGATTTTTCTGTATTTTCATGACTATGAAAATTGTAGAATCACACTGAAGGCATCAAAACTATGTAGTAACACATGTGGAATTAGACAATACACTTTACAAAAAAGTGTGAAACAACTGAAAATATGTCTTATACTCTAGGTTCTTCAAAGTAGCCACATTTGCTTTGATTACTGCTTTGCGTGCAGAAAAGGTGAATGGATGGACTCTACATGCCTGGTTCCCACCGTTAAGCATGGAGGAGGAGGTGTGATGGTGTGGGAGTGCTTTGCTGGTGACACTGTTGGGGATTTATTCAAAATTGAAGGCATATTGAACCAGCATGGCTACCACAGCATCTTGCAGCGGCATGCTATTCCATCCGGTTTGCATTTAGTTGGACCATCATTTATTTTTCAACAGGATAATGACCCCAAACACAACTTCAGGCTGCGTAAGGGCTATTTGACCAAGAAGGAGAGTGTTGGGGTGCTACGCCAGATGACCTGGCCTCCACAGTCACCAGACCTGAATCCAATCGAGATGGTTTGGGGTGAGCTGGACCACTCAGCGCTTCAATTATGAATAAATCCCCAACAGTGTCACCAGCAAAGCACCCCCACACCATCACACCACCTCCTCCATGCTTCAAGGTGGGAACCAGGCATGTAGAGTCCATCCGTTCACCTTTTCTGCGTGCAAAGCAGTAATCAAAGCAAAAGGTGGCTACTTTGAAGAACCTAGAATATAAGACATATTTTCAGTTGGTTCACACTTTTTTGTAAAGTGTAATGTATAATTCCACATGTGTTAATTCATAGTTTTGATGCCTTCAGTGTGATTCTACAATTTTCATAGTCATGAAAATGCAGAAAAATCTTTGAATGAGAAGGTGTGTCCAAACTTTTGGTCTGTACTGTATATATATATATATATATATATATAAAACCAGAGGTGTCCGGAGGGATAGTCTAAGACGCCCTCCTCCTTTTACACAGAACAGACTGTACGGCCGCTCCAGTACTATGCACAACTTAAGTAAGGATATTTAACTTTAAAGGAGAATCATGTTTCCGTGGAAGAAAAAATAGAATTTGGATTTGTGTGATAGATCGGATACTGTTAGTCAGAGACGGGGAAAGAAATCTATCAGGAACATAAGGGAATTCCTGAGGGCGGGAGGCTACAGCCTACACTATGGAACGAAGGTGTTAGAAAAAACAAAGGAAGGTTGATATGGAGGTAGAAAAAAGAAAGTGAATTCTGATTGTTTGTTATGTTAAAAAAAAGGAAAGCTGTCTATTACTATAACAAAGATTGGATGTTTTGTGGAAGGAACTGAGAAAGTGACAGTAATGTACCAGAAGGACAAATAATTAAAAATGATGATCTGAAACAAGGGTCTGTGCGAGATAATAAGGTCCCTTCCCAGGAAATCAAGCCTCTCCTCCCGACTGTAAGCTCTGTGCCCCTCAACCCCAGGGCACCAATATATCCTGGGTTGCCAAAACCCAGTGTGCCCCCACCCTATGATCCTGCTGGGTGGATTTGTGATGTATGCGCAGTTACTAAACCTCAATGGAGAGAGACCTGTTGCAGTTGTGGAAGCAAGGAGACCCAGAGTCGTAGTCCCAATTTTTCCCTTGTAAAACGTTGACAGCACTTATTATCAACCACTGCCAGCACCAGTCCCTGCTATGCCTAGTATTGCTAGTGGTCATGAATGAGTATCCACTCCCTCCTACTTTAGTTACCCGGTCAGAGACAGGATACACAGAGGAGATAGAAAATTTCCAGGAAATGTATTCCAGTGTTATTCCTGAACCCTACAGTTATTATGTGCTCTTTAGGATAGGGACAGGGGATCTTACGAAACAGCACTTTGGGGTCATAGTAAATGCCGCGAATAATCAACTCTGTTATGCTGGAGGACTGGCCACAACAATTTCACAGAAAGGCGGACCCATGATACAGGAGGAATCTAATTCGTATATACAAACGTATGGCCAGGTGGAAACAGGACAGGTCGCAGCAACCAGAGCAGGACAGCTGCCGTGTCAATATGTAATATATGCAGTGAGACCACTATATAATCCTACCAACATTCCTAGGTCCCAACAATTACTTACTGAGGTTGTCCAGAAAGTAATCCAGTATGCTTTCTCTGTCCACTCCGGACAATATATTAAAAGTAATAAAAAGTTTTCAGAAGAATTTAGCCCATTCTGCATCAGCAGGAGAAAAAAAAACAACAAAATAACAAAAAGCAGACCAGCAGCTGCTCCAGCCCCAGCCCCCACCCCAGCTGCAAGCATATAGCTTGTTTCTTATCAGTGCCCAACATAACAGACTCCAGCTCCTATCTCCAAGGACACACAAACTTATCCCCTTGTGTACCGGCTGGTACAAGATTTAAGGGCAGTTAATGTTCTGGAAACTCCGGTGGTGCCTAATCTATATACTCTTGTTCCAGATATTTCAGGATGCTGCTTGGTTCACAGTCATCGACTTTGCCAATGCCTTCTTCAGCATTCCATTACACCCAGATTGCCAGTTTCTGTTTGTATTTATTTATCAGGGAGGGCAATTGATGTGGACAGTTCTGCCACAAAGGGGCCCAAAACAGTCCCAATCAGCTTGCAAAAGATATGGGTGAGTGTCTTTTACCCTGGCAATTGGACCACCCCTATGTCATGCTGCTTCAGTATGTAGATGATTTTTTTTGTTGTGTGTACAGACGGAGCAGGAAGCTATCGCTGCCACTGTTAAGGTACTGCCACACTTAGCGATCTGGTTAGCGATCTCAATAACGACGCAAGCTAATGAGATCGTTGGTGTGATCTCTTTTAGGTCGCTAGTAGCTGCCAAACAGGAGATCTCATTAACAACTCATCAGCGGTCAGCGATCTCTTTAACGACTTTGGCGGTCGTTAGGATCTGTCATTAGCATGTACTGAGCGCTTCTGATTCATAGGATCCATTCCGTGACGCTAAACACCATATGCGTCACAAACGAGGTCGCTCGTCGTTCGCAAAAGGTGTCAAACACAGCGATATAGGCTCACCAGCGGGACACCAACGATCAAAAAACGGTCCAGAACGCTAGTGAGCGATCAGCGACATCACAGCAGGGGCCACATCGTTGCTACATGCCACACACAACGAGGTCGCTAACGAGATCGCAAAATAGTGAAGTTTTAGTGATCTCGTTTGCGATCTCGTTTAGTGTGGCATACCCTTTAGTTTTTTTACGTATCTGTCAGATCTGAACTGTGGGGTTTTGGCCTCGAAACTTCAGTTCTGTCTTGGTCAAGTGATATTTTTGTGTTACTGTCTCCAGGGTGTCAGACACCTCACAGAAGAAAGAAAAATAGCTGTCAGCTCCCTTCCTTTCCCAAAAGATGAAACTGAACTCCAGCGTATTTATTGTAGTCAGTGGATACCGGATGCATCCCGCATAATGCAACCCCTTTACAGTGTCTTAAAAGACGGTATAATGAACTATAAGGAAAGATCACCGGTTTGTATGGAAAGCCTTTATCGTGCATTCTCTGAATTAAAGCGTCTTATTGTTTCTGCCCCTGCCTTGGGCATCCCGGACTATACTCGACCGTTCTATTTGTATGTGTCAGAGAATGAAGGACACGCAGCAGGGGTACTTACACAATCATATGGCAATAGGAAATGTCCAGTGGGCTATTATTCGGCCCGCCTCGACCCCGTGGCCCGAGCATCACCAAGAGAGCAATTCACGCCACTCACTTGTTGCTTGACAAGACTGCAGATATAATTCTTGGACATGAAACGCACATTTTTGCCCCGCATGACATTGCAGCAATACTAACACTCCAACAGCCAAGACATTTGACTGTACAACGACATTTACGGCTGCAGTGTTCACTCCTTTTGCCTGACTATGTCAAGTTGCATCGCTGTACTACAATCATCCCGCTACTTTACTGCCGGTCCCAAAGATGGCAGTGATGAGGATTATCTCCAACATGATTGTTCCCAACTTCTGACTGAAGAAACAGCTACTCTTCCAAATGTCAGTGAGAATCCACTTCCAAATCCCGATCTGGTGTTATATACAGATGGTTCAAGATATGCTGATGAGTTTGATAGATTCCACATGGGATATGCTTTTAACAGAGAGGACACTGTAGTGCACGAAGCTGTGCTCCCGCTATCACAGTCAGCACAAGAAGCAGAACTTCAGGCTCTGTCTACTGCATGTATTTTGGCCAAAGACAGGCGGGCTGAAATATACACGTACTCACGGCATGCATTTGGTATTGCTCACGATTTTGGAGCTCTATGGGCCAATCGAGGGTTTATTACTACTAGCGGAACTCCAGTGAAAAATGCTGAAGCTGTTAAAACCCTCATGGATTCGATCAAATTGCCTACTCAGGTGGCCATTATCAAAGTTAAGGCGCACGGTCCTAGGAACAGTCCACAGACTATTGGCAACGTATTTGTGGATATGCAAGCAAAAGCCGCTGCTCTTCTGCCCGTTGAACTAACCATACCAACTATGGTGACCACACGCTCTCAGCGTAAATACTAAAACTTGTTCTTTGGTGTATTTCTGTATTTATTAGGAAATTCTGCACTAGAACAGCTAATGATGATACTAAAGGCATTGTCACCCCTGCTCTTCTCTACACCGATTTCAAGAAGTTATCTGATGAAGATGTTGAAGCCAAGTGCATGGCTATCTTCAAAAGATCCCCACCGTTATCAAAAATTGTTATTCGTAAATTATTCTGCAACAGACATGGCTGGTAACATGGCATCAGACATGTGAAGACCAGTACTCTTCGAGCTTATAGCTTGGGATAGTACCCCTGTTGCTGGACATAAGTTAAAATTTATCTAGGGGGATTGTGAAGGATTAAACCAAGATCAAAACCATTTTGTGCTTGTAATTCCATCTTGTGGTTTACAAGATAAATTCTGTTACTAGGCTATAGCTCATGACTGTTATAAAACCACTGATACCCTTCAGTCAGCAGCCTCCAAACTCCTTTCCCTTACTTCGTCCGTGTGGGTGGCTGAGGAGGACCACTGAGTAAGTCCAAAGGATGGACATACACCCGCCTCTGCTCTCTAACTTCACCACTTCCCCTCTCCCTCTATCCGACCACCATCTACTCACTTTCTCATCCCTGTCCTCCTCTCCTGTCACCCATGTCCAGCAACATGCACACCCCCGCAGAAACCTTGCACACCTAGACATCCACACACTGTCTGACTCTATTCTACCACTGGCATCCATATCCTCACTCCACGACACAGACAGTGCCACTGCTTTCTACAATGCCCCTCTCGTTCATGGCAGAGTGCGACGTACCAACAGACAATCCTGGCACAATAACACCACTAAACCTCCGGCAAGTGTCCAGGATTGCAGAGCGGCGTTGGAAGAAAACAAATTCGCAAGACGACTTCACTGCATTCAAACAAGCAACACTCTCTTTCAAATCTGCCCTCACCTCTGCTAAACAGGCCTACTTCACAACCCTGGTATCTTCCCTATCCTACAACCCCAGTTATTCAAAACTTTTAACTCCCTCTTCTGCCCACCACTGCCCCCTCCTATCTCCCTCATCTGTGCTGAGGACTTTGCCACACACTTCAAAAATAAGATTGACCAAACAAGGCAAGTCTTCATTGTTCAACCACCACAACCCCTTTGTATACCAGACCAATGCCCAAACCCCATAACCTCCCTCTCCAACATCACCGAAGGGGAGCTTGTCTCCTCTCCAAATCGCACCTCACTACCTGTGTACTTGACCCCATCCCAACCCACCTCCTCCCCAACCTCACCACCACTATTATCCCATCCCTTACCCACCTCTTCAACCTATCAATAACTTCCGGTACCTTCCCTTCTGCTTTCAAACATGCCACAATCACGCCTATAATTAAAAAGCCAACCCTCGACCCAACCGCTATGTCCAGCTATCACCCAAAAATCGCTGCTCCCATTAGCTTCCAAACTTCTGAAGCTGCATGTCCACGCTGAGCTTTCCTACCACCTCTTATCTAACTTGCTCTTTGACACTCTCCAATCTGGTTTCCGCCCCCAACACTCCACTGAGACAGCCCTGACCAAAATTACTAATGACCTACTTACAGCCAAAGCGAACGGACAATACTCTATACTCCTGATTCTTGACCTGTCCTCTGCTTTTGACACAGTTGACCACTGCCTTCTACTACAGATTCTCTCCTCCTTTGGCGTCAAGGACCTCGCCCTATCCTGGATCTCCTCATACCTTTCCAATCGCACATTCAGAGTCTCCCACTCCCACACTACCTCCTCATTCCACCCTCTCTCTGTTGGAGTCCCCCAAGGCTCTGTTCTAGGACCCCTACTCTTCTCAATCTATACACTTGGCCTGGGGCAACTCATAAGGTCCCACGGATTCGAGTACCACCTTTATGCTGATGACACTCAGATATACCTCTCTGGCCCAGACGTCACCTCTCTGCTGTCCAGAATCCCTGAGTGTCTATCAGCCATATCCTCCTTCTCCCGCTTCCTCAAACTCAATGTGGACAAATCTGAACTCATCATCTTTCCCCTCTCACAGATCTTCCTTACCTGACCTATCCATCACAATTAACGACATCACACTTTCCCCCGTACTGGAAGTCCGCTGCCTCGGAGTAACCCTTGACTCTGCCCTGTCCTTCAAACCGCACATCCAAGCTCTTTCTACCTCCTTTCGCCTTCAGCTCAAAAATATTTCCAGAATCCGTCCCTTCCTCAACCCTCAATCTACTAAAATGATTGTGCACGCCCTCATCTTCTGCCGCCTCAACTACTGCAACATCCTTTTCTCTGGCCTCCCTGCTAACACCCTCGCACCTCTCCAGTCCATCCTTAACTCTACTGCCCGACTAATTCATCTCTCTCCTCGTTACTCCTCCTCTTCTCCCCTCTGCAAATCTCTTCACTGGCTCCCATTCCCTCAGCGCATCCAGTTCAAATTACTAATACTGACCTACAAAGCCATCTATAACCTGTCTCCCCCAAATATCTCTGAACTAATCTCCCGATATCTTCCCTCACGTATTCTCCGATCCTCCCAAGACCTCCTTCTCTCCTCCACACTTATTCGCTCCTCACCCAACCGCCTCCAAGACTTCTCCTGAATATCCCCCATCCTCTGGAATTCTTTGCCCCAACACGTCCGACTATCAACTACGTCGGATCCTTCAGACAGAACCTGAAAACCCACCTCTTCAGGAAAACTTACAGCCTGCAATGACCCTGCTACCTCCTCACCATTACCGGAGATATCGCCTCAACCAACACCGGAACTGCTGCAACCCACCAACCTGCTGTCTCCTTCCCCACCATCCTGTAGAATGTAAAGGGTATGCCACACTAAGTGAGATCGCTAACGAGATCGCTAAAACGTCACTATTTAGCGATCTCGTTAGCGACTTAACTGCGTGTGGCATGTAGCAACGATGTGGCCCCTGCTGTGATGTCGCTGATCGTTCACTAGCGTTCTGGACCGTTTTTTTTATCGTTGGCGTCCCGCTGGTGGGCCTATATCGCTGTGTTTGGCACCTTTTGCGAACGACGAGCGACCTCGTTTGTGACGCATATGACAGCGGCGCAGGCGGGACTAGGGTTTTTAGCGTCACGGAGTGGATCGCAATATTTGTAGGTTCTCTTTTGCGTCACAGAGAGGATCGCAGAAGTTGCAAAGCAGGCTAGCAGGACGCAGAGAGCAGGAGCGATGCTGGAAATTATGAATCAGAAGCGCTCAGTACATGCTAATGACAGATCCTAACGACCGCTAAAGTCGTTAAAGAGATCGCTGACCGCTGATGTGTCGTTTATGAGATCTCCTGTTTGGCAGCTACTAGCGACCTAAAAGCGATCACACCAACGATCTCGTTAGCTTGCGTCGTTATCGTGATCGCTAACGAGATCGCAAAGTGTGGCAGTACCTTAAGCCCGAAAGGGCAGGGTCCTCTCCCCTCTGTATCAGTCTGTCATTGTTAGTTTGTTTACTGTAAGTGATACCTGTAATTTGTATGTAACCCCTTCTCATGTACAGCACCATGGAATCAATGGTGCTATAGAAAATAATAATAATAATAATAATAATAATAATAATGCGCTGGGAAGGAAGCAGGAGTGGGAATCAGCACAGTGAGATGGCCAGGGAAGGCATATACTGACAGGGAGCTCTGGACTGATGTTCTCCATCTACCTGGGAGTTGGCTGGATTCCTTACCTGGAGGACGTGGCACCAAGCGGGCACCTGTACTGCAGACAGAACTGAGTAAAGCTTTGGAAACTGCACCTGAATGTGTCTCCTCAAATTCTTCTTGCAGCACCCACTCCACACTGCTACATTACATCTCCCAGCACCATTACCCTCTACAACATCCTTCTGCCCTGGGACAACAAGCTCTGCCTGTGGAGAGCTATTCCAACTCTGCTGCATCACACTATCATAGAATCATAGAATCATAGAATGGTAGAGTTGGAAGGGACCTCCTGGGTCATCTGGTCCAACCCCCTGCTCAAAGCAGGATTCTCTAAATCATCCCAGACAGATGTCTATCCAGCCTCTGTTTGAAGACTTCCATTGAAGGAGAACTCACCACCTCTTGTGGCAGCCTGTTCCACTCATTGATCACCCTAACTGTCAAAAAGTTTTTTCTAATATCTAATCTGTGTCTCCTCCCATTCAGTTTCATCCCATTGCTTCTAGTCTTTCCTTGCGCAAATGAGAATAAAGATGATCCTTCTACAATGTGACAGCCCTTGAGATATTTGTAGACAGCTATTAAGTCTCCTCTCAGTCTTCTTTTTTGCAAGCTAAACATTCCCAAATCCTGCAACCGTTCCTCATAGGACATGGTTTGCAGACCGGTCACCATTCTGGTGGCTCTTCTCTGAACTTGCTCCAGTTTGTTGATGTCTTTTTTAAAATGTGGTGCCCAAAACTGGACACAGTATTCCAGATGAGGTCTGACCAAAGAGGAGTAGAGGGCAATAATGACCTCACGTGATCTAGACTGTATGCTTCTGTTGATACATCCTAGAATTGCATTTGCCTTTTTTGCTGTTGCATCACACTGTTGACTCATGTTAAGTCTGTGATCAATTAGTATACCCAAGTCTTTTTCACATGTGCTGTTACTTAGCCCTATTCCTCCCATTTTGTATATGCTTTTTTCATTTTTATTGCCCAGATGTAGTACTTTGCATTTTTCCCTGTTAAAATCCATTCTGTTAGTTGCTGCCCACTGCTCCAGTTTATGTATATCTTTTTGAATCCTCTCTCTCTCTTCTCTAGTATTAGCTACCCCTCCTAGCTTTGTGTCATCAGCAAATTTGATCAGTTTACCCTCAATTCCTTCATCTAAATCATTGATAAAGATGTTGAACAATACAGGGCCCAAAACAGAGCCTTGTGGTACCCCACTTGAGACATTCTTCCAACTGGATGTGCAGCCATTTACAACCACTCTTTGGGTCCGATCACTAAGCCAGTTATGAATCCACCTAACAGTTGCCTTGTCCATTCCATACTTAGTCATTTTTTCAATAAGGATTGTGTGAGATACTTTGTCAAATGCTTTGCTGAAGTCAAGATATACTATATCTACAGCATTTCCCTGATCCACCCAGTCAGTGATTCTGTCATAGAAGGAAATTAAGTTAGTCTGACATGACTTATTAGTTATCCGTCCCAGAGGATCTGCACTGCAGCGCTGGTCACCTCTGACCAGAAACCACAGGTGGCGTCACAAACATTCTACTAAAATTTCTTTATCCCCTGTAAATAATCCCCTTTTATTGGACGCCCAGGGCCACGGACCGGGTCACTGCTGCCGTGACAACCCTTTAAGACACCGGCCCGATACAGAGTACCCCACTGCCCTGGCGGGCAATCCATTTTAAGATGTGGCCAATGAGAATGGACCAGGAGCAGAATTGCCACATGCTCAACCAGGAGGACCCGGAAGCTACGAGTGCCCGAGTCATGCGGCCGGTGATGACAGGGCACACGTCATGTGACCCGTCACCACGGCAGCATAGAGATGCCAGAACCCACCGACTCCCGAGCCACAAGTGGTGCATGCATGCAGAGTCGGTCCAAATGTCATGGGCATGCAAGGACATGGCTGCAGAAGCTAGAACTGGCTGAGCGCTGGGATAGTTAAACAGAAGGTGAGAAAATGAACGCAAAAGTGTGAATATCAGTGGGTGGGTGTAGGGGAAGTGTAGAACAATTTAATGAAAAAGATGAGTAGTAAAGGAAATATAATAAGGTTTAATGGGAAGGGTAAAGGGAGGAGTAATGAAGTGAAAAAGGAATGGTTTAATTGGAGGAGTGAATGGGAAACGATACATACTGTAAAATGTAAATGAAGGTGATATGAAAACTAGTGTAATCACCAGCCATACTACTTCGGCTTCGCCTGCCATCCTGCACTTTTACTTTACCTCGTTGCTGCACTATGTTAAGGTTCATATGCAGATACCATATACACATGGATTAACACTCATGCTAAAATTGCAAAACCACAGTGGGTAGTTAACACCTGCACATTAGCTCTATTTCACATGTAGCGCTTCTTTAGTCATGCAGTTTTTGGTCTTTTTGCCCTTCCATAACAGCGAAGCTCAGCGCATATGGTATGCGGACATCCTCTTTAATTTACCCTTAAAGGGACATGCAGTGGCATAAATACAAAGTTATGGGCCCCGATGCTAACTTTCAGATGGCCCCCCCATGCCAAAATATTTTCCACCCAAATTCACATTTTCCCTAGTCATTTCGCACACTATAGTTTTGTTGCAATGTTGTATAGTCTGACCTAATACTGTCCTGTAATCGCTGAAAAGTGATTTTATAACTTACATGTCCCTATGCTAATTAGGGAAGTGCAGACACTCTGGGTGTTAATGTCCTCCCTCGCTCTAATTCCAAGGGCACTCCCGGTGTTGGAAATCTGCATGCTGTTTCTTCCGGGTACGACAAGCGTCCGTGTTGTAATGATCCTACAATTTTGCCCACATTCAAAGTTCCGTTCCAGAACTTTCCATTCTCACACTGAGTTCTGCAACATACATAGCTGCACAGACACCAGCCCCCTTCCCTGCATGTAATATTAATCCCCTCCTACCCCTCCCTCAGCAATGTGCTAATTAGCAAAGAGCAGTTCTTTGTCTCAGACCATGTTCTGTGTCTCAGAAAGCCTTGATTTAGAATCTAACCATTAGGTCATAACTCGACGCCAATTTATGTTACGAGTATGAAAGTTACATATTCAGGGCCTGCTATGTTTAAGCTACACTCCAGCCAGTGGCGTGCCATCAATAGTAGCAGACCACGCAGCTGCTATGGGGCCCGGACAGGTGAGGGGGCCCAGATGGGTGAGGGGGCCCGCGACGGCCGCTGCCGTTTGGCAGCTGTGCTGACACAGTACTATCTCCTTTAATTAAATGTAAGCGCCGGCCGCTGTATACCCCTTGAAGCTCCCCTTTCCTTGTTTCCTGGTCAGCAGTTGGCTTAAGTCTCTGGCTGGATTTGTATAAGAACACCACGCCTCCTGGCAGCCAGATAGCAGCACACGTGCATTGCAAGAAGCAGAAAACATTCATGAGTCTCTCTCACTCAGGGAGAGGGACACGCACACGACGGTGAGCCTGGCTGGCCCGGCCCGGCTTGATAATCAAATTGGATGTGTTTTACTTTTTATTTTACTCAAATGAGAAAAAAAAATCAAAGACTAGCTATAAAATTAATTGTTTGACCTATAACATGCATGCCTGGAGTTAAGAGCACCTGTTGATTTTTTTTTCTTTTTTTTGGGAGGGGGCCCTATTCAGACTTTTGCTATGGGGCTCCATGATTTCTATGTACGCCCCTGACTCCAGCGCCTCCTTCTAAGGTCTGGCACCAGCGGAATCCAAGGAATGGATTCCTTCTTAGCCAAGCCATCCAGGTACTTCGAGTTTAGACTTAAATGAACCTGAGCCTAATTATGCGGAGCATAATGATAATTTTGTCTTCCTTCTATGAGCTTCCCGGCCCGAGATATGATACTCAGCACGTTTTAGCCCCTCTGAGAAAAGAGGAGTGCTTCCATAACTCAGCCCCTTTAGTGATGTCACGACCAGGAGGGTATAAGGTTGTGGGAGCTCACTTGGCAGGGTCTCTTGCCTTGGAAAACTGATGCAGTGAAGCTGTGTGATGCATTATGACGTGTCACCCATCCCCCAACCGCATGGTTTGCCTGAAATGATCTAAGCAACTGTAAGATATTCTTCCTTTAATATCTTTTATTTTGTAATCGTCTTGTGCACTACTTTAATTGTCTCACATTGTAATATCTTTTAGACCTTTTGTAAACACTGCCTACCTTTTTGGAGTAAAATATATAAAATTACTAGTTCCGTTTCTCCTTGCTCAATAACGTACTGTCACGTCCTCCGAAGGGAATTACGCTACTAAATTGGGGTGGCCTCTGCCCCACATTCTAGAATCAGAGGCTGGTGGCAGCGTGTGCTGCGCATTGGGAAAAGCTGGCAGTGACGGCGTGGGTTTTATAAGCGTATTGCCTGGCTGCGGCTGGGAGTAGTTATAATTCCCTCACTGCAGCGTGCCTAATAGCCAGTACACATCCAAGTAGGCCATCCATTGACAAATTATCCTAGGTGCAGTTCCCTGACTGACCTGAGGGTAAGGGGGCGCCAGAGAGCTGAGAATCATAGAATAGTAGAGTTGGAAGGGACCTCCTGGGCCATTTGGTCCAACCCCCTGCTCAAAGCAGGATTCTCTAAATCATCCCAGACAGATGTCTGTCCAGCCTCTGTTTGAAGACTTCCATTGAAGATCTCACCACCTCTCGTGGCAGCCTGTTCCACTCATTGATCACCCTGTCAAAAAGTTTTTTCTAATATCTAATCTGTGTCTCCTCCCATTCAGTTTCATCCCATTGCTTCTAGTCTTTCCTTGTGCAAATGAGAATAAAGATGATCCTTCTACAATGTGACAGCCATTGAGATATTTGTAGACAGCTATTAAGTCTCCTCTCAGTCTTCTTTTTTGCAAGCTAAACATTCCCAAATCCTGCAACCGTTCCTCATAGGACACGGTTTGCAGACCGGTCACCATTCTGGTGGCTCTTCTCTGAACTTGCTCCAGATTGTTGATGTCTTTTTTAAAATGTGGTGCCCAAAACTGGACACAGTATTCCAGATGAGGTCTGACCAAAGAGGTGTAAGGTTCTTTGTCTCTTTTGACATGTTCCTTGAAACTCAGTTTTCCGTCGGCCATTTTGCTTTCTGTCTTTCTGCAGCTCTTGCCCTCAGTTAATATGGAGTTTCCAGTTTTCATGTTCCCGCCCTGATTCTCTCCCTCTTGCTTCTTAAGCAGCCTCAGCTGAACAATCAGTGCTCCTGAATCAAGCCTCAGTCAGCCTGTGACCTGACTCCTGGAAACCTAGGATTTTGGACTCCAGCTATTTCCTACTGAGGAACTTTGGAACACTTTTGGACTTTGGAAACCTGCTGTCTGGTGAATCCATGTTTGCAGAGGAATTACGGTACAGAGAAGAGATCCTGAACCTGCTTTGGAGATTTATTGTAGTGCTTGAAGTTACTCTGGTCTGCTGTGTTCTCCTGCCTCTGTTCCTGCAAACTGTGTGACCTTTTCTGCATGCTTGTATGAAGTAATACAAGTCATTTCATATCAACCTATGTCTCATGTGTTTTCCTCGCACCCAAGCACAAGACGCTATAGGAACTGTACACTATACATGACAAGATTCAGGAGCCAATGTTTAGTGTCTGCTGGGTCTGGGAAAGCTGTGTCTGCTGTGACTGTGGATATCAGATGTCCGTTTAATACCTTCTGTGATGACAGTGGTTGTGACTTCTCACAACCATTCCAGGTGAGCGCATTCCCTTAAATGTTACTCTGGAGTGTTACCACAGGTAAACACTATTGTTTTTTTTTTTTTTCCTTTCCTCTTCTCCTTCCAGCACTTCTGCCTTAAAAGATCTGGAAGATGGAGGCCCGCATAAAGGAGCTTTGCGGAGTGACTGATACAATCCTTGCAGATATACAGACTATAAAGACCCGTTTTGCAAGCCTACAGGACCTCACTAATCATAATTTGCAAGTGTTTGGACAAACTACTCAGGAATTACGAGCCAGGATTGAGGCTCTAGAGGAACGAGTCCAGGCTCCTGCCATAACCCCGAGTTCTGGGATCCCCAAGTTACCTCCTTTTCGTTTTGGCGGTGAACGTGAGAAATTCAGGGGATTTATTAACCAATGCAATCTATTTTTCTCTGCACATGCTTCACAATTTCCCACTGAACGATCCAAAGTGCTTACTATAATCATGTTGCTTACCAATAAGGCTTTGATGTGGGCAAACCCTCTGATTGAGACTGAGGATGATTGTTTGAATCACCTTGATGCTTTTATTTCAGCCATGGGGCAGGTGTTTGATGACCCCAATCGAGGTGCAACAGCTGAAGCAGCCATGTTAACTTTGCGCCAAGGTAAGCGTTCAGTAGCCGAATATGCCTTGGATTTCAGGAGATGGGCTCTTGATACCACTTGGGACACTTCCGCCAAAAAATCTATTTTTCGGAAAGGGTTGTCTCCACTGATTAAGGATGAACTTGCTCGTGCCGACCCTCCCCAATAGGTGACTTTATTAACTATTGTATCCGTATTGATGCTCGTCTGACTGAACGCAGACAAGAGAGATGGTTCGAAAATAATCGCACTAACCTTTTACTACCTCCCTCCTCAGCTAAGGAACCTTTGAGTAGGATCACAAGGGAACCAGAACCTGAACCCATGCAGGTGGACTCTTTACAAAGACGGGTTAGTGATGCACGCAAAGAACATCGTATAAAGGAAAATCTATGTTTTTACTGTGGTAAGTCAGGGCACTTCATTATAAACTGCCCCAGCCGTTCTCGTAAGACTACTGCAGCAGTCATTCACTGTGAGTGTTGCGAGAGGAGCTCTGTCATGTCCGAGCCTCAGACTCCAGAGAGATCTGCTGCAAGAGATCTTGATTTTTCGGACTTAAACTCTGTTAGTTCTGGGACAATGACGGTATAAACGCTGCAATTATTCAAGTTTCCTCAGCGGTGTCCCAGCTGAGTTGTAAAAGAAATAATTCTCATTGCTTCCTTTCCATCAAACTCTGGGTGGACTCAGTCTGGGTGTCTAGCTCTGCTATGATCGACTCAGGAGCAAGTGGAAATTTTATGGATATCTCCTTTGCTCTGAAACAGGGGATACGTTCAGTGAAGAAGGCTACTCCAGTACAGATGGAGACTGTGGATGGCTCTCTACTGACTTCTGGACCAGTGGATCAGGAAACAGAGCCTTTGAGGGTCCTTATGGGTAAAGATCATCAGGAGAAAATGTCTTTTATGCTTATCTCTTCTCCCCACTTTCCCATTATTCTAGGGCTACCATGGCTGCAGGCGCAGAATCCTACGATTAACTGGGAGACCAAGGAATTACACTTTCCGGAGAAACAGATGAGTCAAGGAGTTTCAGCTTGCTCTGTTCCTAAAGGAACCATGTCAGTCCCTGAACTACCAGCTGTATACCAGGACTATGTGGATTTATGTGACAAGAAGAACGCTGACCAGCTTCCTCTTCACCGTCCATATGATTGTCCAATTGAATTATTGCCTGGAGCAGAGATACCTTTTGGTAAGATCTACCCCCTGGCGGGGCCCGAGCTAAAGGCTTTAAAGGATTACATAGATGAAAATCTAGCCAAGGGCTTCATACGCCCCTCTTCATCTCCTGCAGGTGCACCCATCTTCTTTGTAAAGAAGAAAGATGGATCTCTGAGACCATGTGTAGACTATAGGGAACTCAATAAGGTTACTATTAGAAACCGTTATCCATTGCCGTTAATCCCTGAGTTGTTGGAGAGAGTGCGGCACGCCAAAATTTTCTCTAAACTGGATCTCCGTGGGGCCTATAACTTGGTCCGTATTAGACCTGGGGATGAATGGAAGACTGCATTCAGGTCACGCTATGGACACTTCGAATATCTAGTTATGTGTAAGGTTCTGTGTACATGTTCCTGAAACTCAGTTTGTTCGTCAGCCATTTTACTTTCTGTCTTGCTGCAGCTATCTTGCCCTCAGTCAATATGGAGTTTCTAGCTTGCATGTTCCCGCCCTGATTCTCTCCTCTTGCTTCTTAAGCAGCCACAGCTGAGCAATCAGTGCTTCAGAATCAAGCCTGCAGTGAACCTGTGACCTGACTCCTGGAAGCCTTGGATTTGTACTCCAGTTATTTCCTATTGTGGAACCTTGGAACACTCGTGGACTTTGGAACCTTGCTATTTTGATAAATCCACGTTTGCATGGACTTACGGTAACAGAGAAGAGATCCTGAACCTGTTGTGGAGAGTGATTGCTGAGCTTAAGTTACTCTGGCCTGCTGTGTCTCCTGCTTTTGTATCTGCAAACTGTGTGACTATTATTGCCACTTGTATGAAGTAATACAAGACCTTCTATATCAAACCTGTGACTCCTGTGTTTTCATCGCACTTAAGCACAAGACACTATATGAACTGTACTACTTACATTACAAGATTCTGAAGCCAAACGTTAGTGTCTGCTGGGTCTGGAAAGGCTGTGTCTGCTGTAACTGTGGATATCGGATGTCCGGTTGTACTTTCTGTGATGACAGTGGTTGTGACTTCTCACAACCATTCCAGGTGAGCAATTCCCTTAAGTTTTTTTTTTTCTGCAGTGTTACCACAAGTAAACACTATTGTTTTTTTTTTTCTTTTCTCTTTTTTGTCTGCTGTAACTGTGGATATCAGATGTCCGGTTGAACTTTCTGTGATGATAGTGGTTGTGACTTCTCACAACCATTCCAGGTGAGCAGTTCCCTTAATTTTTTTTTCTCTCTGCAGTGTTACCACAGGTAAACACTATTGTTTTTTTTTCCCTCTCCTCTTCTTCCAGTACTCCTGTCTTAAAAGATCTGGAAAATGGAGGCCCGCATAAAGGAACTTTGCGGAGTGACTGATAATATCCTTGCAGATTTGCAGAATATAAAGACCCGTTTTGCAAGCCTACAGGACCTCACTAATCACAATTTGCAAGTGTTTGGACAGACTGCCCAGGATTTGCGAGCCAGGATTGAGGTTCTAGAGGAGCGAGTCCAGGCTCCTGCCGTAGCCCCGAGTTCTGGGATTCCCAAGTTGCCCCCTTTTCGTTTTGGCGGTGAACGTGAGAAATTCAGGGGATTTATTAATCAATGCAATCTTTTTTTTTCTGCACATGCTTCACAATTTCCCACTGAACGATCTAAGGTGCTTACTATAATTATGTTGCTTACCAACAAGGCTTTGATGTGGGCAAACCCTCTGATTGAGACTGAGGATGAATGTTTGGATCATCTTGATGCTTTCATTTCAGCCATGGGGCAGGTGTTTGATGACCCCAATCGAGGTGCAACAGCTGAAGCAGCCATGTTAGCTTTGCGCCAAGGTAAGCACTCGGTAGCTGAATATGCCTTGGATTTCAGGAGATGGGCCCTTGATACCACCTGGGACAGTTCCGCCAAAAAATCTATTTTTCGAAAGGGGTTATCTCCACTGATTAAGGATGAACTTGCTCGTGCCGACCCTCCCACTGCGTTAGGTGACTTTATTAACTACTGCATCCGTATTGATACTCGTCTGACTGAACGCAGGCAAGAGAGATGGTTCGAAAGCAATCGCACTAACCTTTTCCTACCTTCCTCTCCAGCTAAGGAACCTTTGAGTAGGATTACACGGGAACCTGAACCTGAACCCATGCAGGTAGACTCTTTACAATGACGGGTTAGTGATGCACGCAAGGAACATCGTTTTAAGGAGAATCTATGTTTCTATTGCGGTAAGTCAGGGCACTTCATTATAAACTGCCCCAGCCGTTCTCGTAAGACTACTGCAGCACTCATTCACTGTGAGTGTTGCGAGAGGGGATCTGTCAGGTCCGAGCCTCAGGCTCCAGAGAGATCTGCAGCAACAGATCTTGATTTCTCGGACTTAAACTCCGTTACCTCTGAGGACGTTGACTGTGTAAACGCTGCCATTTTTCAAGTTTCCTCAGCGGTGTCCCAGCTGAGTTGTAAGAAAAACAATTCTCATTGCTTTCTTTCCATCAAACTCTGGGTTGACTCAGCTTGGGTGTCTAGCTCTGCTATGATCGACTCAGGGGCAAGTGGAAATTTTATGGATGTCTCCTTTGCTCTGAAACAGGGGATACGTTCAGTGAAGAAGGCTACTCCAGTACAGATGGAAACTGTGGATGGCTCCCTGCTGACCTCTGGACCAGTGGATCAGGAAACAGAGCCTTTGAGGGTTCTTATGGGTAAAGATCATCAAGAGAAACTGTCCTTTATGCTTATCTCTTCTCCCCACTTCCCCATTATTCTAGGGCTACCATGGCTGCAGGTTCAGAATCCTACCATTAACTGGGAGACCAAGGAATTACACTTTCCAGAGAAACAGATGAGTCCAAAAGTTTCAGCTTGCTCTGTTCCTAAAGGAACCATGTCAGTCCCTGAACTACCAGCTGTATACCAGGACTATGTGGATTTATGTGACAAGAAGAACGCTGACCAGCTTCCTCCTCACCGTCCATATGATTGTCCAAATGAATTATTGCCTGGAGCAGAGATACCTTTTGGTAAGATCTACCCCCTGGCGGGGCCCGAGCTAAAGGCTTTAAAGGATTACATAGACGAAAATCTAGCCAAGGGCTTCATACGCCCCTCTTCATCTCCTGCAGGTGCACCCATCTTCTTTGTAAAGAAGAAAGATGGATCTCTGAGACCCTGCGTAGACTATAGGGAACTCAATAAGGTTACTATTAGAAACCGTTATCCATTGCCTTTAATCCCTGAGTTATTGGAGAGAGTGCGACATGCCAAAATTTTCTCTAAACTAGATCTTCGTGGGGCCTATAACTTAGTCCGTATTAGACCTGGGGATGAATGGAAGACTGCATTCAGGTCACGCTATGGACACTTTGAATATCTAGTTATGCCTTTTGGTCTGAGTACCGCCCCAGCCACTTTCCAACACTTGGTGAATGACATCTTCAGGGATCTCCTAGATACATTCGTGGTGATTTATTTGGATGATATTCTAATTTTTTCTAACTCCACAGAGGAACATCATGGACATGTGAGAATGGTCTTGGAACGTCTAAGACAAAATCATCTTTACATCAAACTTGAAAAGTGTGAATTCCATAGGACCGAAATTCAATTTCTGGGGTATGTACTGTCTACACAAGGAATTAGTATGGATGGAAGCAAGACCCAAGCCATCAAGGATTGGCCAAGTCCTAGAAATGTGAAGGAGGTACAGCGCTTCATCGGGTTTGCCAACTTCTATAGACGTTTCATTAGGAATTTCTCTGAGGTAGTGTCACCTATCACCCAACTTACCCGGAAAGAGTCTAGGTTCTCCTGGACTCCCCAAGCCCAGGAAGCATTTTCCCGTCTAAAAGATAAATTTACCACTGCACCTATCCTAGTACATCCCAACCCCGAGCTTGCCTTCATAATAGAGGTGGATGCTTCAGACTGTGCCGTTGGAGCTATACTCTCTCAGAGAACAGGTGAGAAGAATGTCTTGCATCCCTGTGCCTTCTTTTCCCAGCAGTTGTCTTCGGCTGAGAGGAACTACGATGTGGGCAATAGAGAGTTGTTGGTCATTATTGCCGCCTTCAAAGAATGGAGACACCTTCTTCAGGGAGCTGCACAGCAAATAGTCGTCCTGACAGACCACCGTAACCTTGAATTTATCAGGTCGGCTAAGTGCCTGACTTCTCGCCAGGCTCGCTGGAATCTTTTCTTAAACCAATTTAATTTTATCATTTCTTATAGACCAGGATCGCGCAATGGAAAGGCTGATGCACTCTCTAGGATTTACTCAGCAGAGACACGTCCAATTACTCCTCCTAAGACTATTCTTCCTGACTCTAGATTCCTAGGAGTGATTCATAATCAAGACCTACTTAAGGACATCAAGGAAGCATACCATGCGGATTCCTTTTTGGCACAACCCCCAAGGGACGTAAGTCTTGTCTTTAAGAATGGTGTGTGGATTCAGGGACAACGCCTGTATATTCCTGAAACAGTCAGATTGAGAGTATTGCAACTCATTCACGATTCCAAGATAGCTGGGCATAGAGGAATTCTAAAGACACAGGAATTTCTTTCTCGTTTCTTTTGGTGGCCCACTTGCAGGAAGGATGTTTTAAACTATGTCACTTCATGTGAAGTCTGTGCAAGATGCAAAACACCTCGCTCCTCACCAACTGGTCTGTTACAGCCTCTTCCCACCCCGTCCCGCCCGTGGGGATCCATTTCTATGGACTTCATTGTGGAGTTACCAACCTCTCAAGGGAAGAACACCATTCTAGTGGTGGTTGACCGTCTAACAAAGGCAGCTCATTTTATCCCTTGTGTCGGCTTACCCACTGCAAAACAGACATCAGATTTGATGATTAAAGATGTGTTTCGCTTACATGGAGTACCGGATGAGGTTATTTCGGATCGAGGGGTGCAATTCACTTCTAGGTTTTGGCAAAATTTCTGTGCAGCATTGGACATTAAAGTAAACCTTTCTTCTGCTTTTCATCCCCAGACTAATGGACAGACCGAACGAACCAATCAAACCCTGGAGCAGTATCTCCGCTGCTTTATCTGCCACCTACAGGATGATTGGGTGGATCTACTTCCATTAGCTGAGTTCTCTTATAACAACTCTCAGAGTGCCTCCACTAAGCAGTCTCCTTTTTACTCTAATCTAGGTTATCATCCTAACATTCTACCACGATTTCCCATAGAAACGCCTTTACCAGCAGCGGCTGAAAGAATCACGTCTTTACAGAAGAATATGGATCTTCTAAAGGAGAATCTGGAATCGGCTCAGGAAAGGTACAAGAAAGCAGCAGATAAATTTCGTAAACCTGCACCAGCTTTCAAGGTAGGAGACTTGGTCTGGCTGTCAACCAGAAATCTTAAGTTAAGGATTCCATCGTCTAAGTTGGGACATAAGTACATTGGACCCTATAAAATCAGTAAAATTATAAGTGCCGTTGCTTGTCGTCTTCAACTGCCCAGAACTATGAGAATCCTCCCTGTCTTTCATGTATCCCTACTAAAGGCTGCGACACCCAATACGTTTCCTGGACGTTCTTCTCCTTGCCCTGACCCAGTGCTAGTCGATGGTCAGGAAGAATTTGTGGTGGAAAGGATTTTAGATTCCAGGTTGTATAGAAATCAGT
This sequence comes from Oophaga sylvatica, assembly GCA_033576555.1. Lineage (NCBI taxonomy): Eukaryota > Metazoa > Chordata > Amphibia > Anura > Dendrobatidae > Oophaga > Oophaga sylvatica. Next base: position 47,702 of record JARQOD010003580.1, read on the forward strand.
TACAATATCTGATTAAATGGCAGGGCTACCCAGTGGAGGACAACTCATGGGAACCAGTCAATAACGTTAATGCTCCTCGCTTGCTCCGTCAGTTTCATCAGAGGTACCCACACAAGCCTGGTCTGAGGTCATCCGGAGGTTGTCCCTAAGGGGGGAGTAATGTAAGGTTCTGTGTACATGTTCCTGAAACTCAGTTTGTTCGTCAGCCATTTTACTTTCTGTCTTGCTGCAGCTATCTTGCCCTCAGTCAATATGGAGTTTCTAGCTTGCATGTTCCCGCCCTGATTCTCTCCTCTTGCTTCTTAAGCAGCCACAGCTGAGCAATCAGTGCTTCAGAATCAAGCCTGCAGTGAACCTGTGACCTGACTCCTGGAAGCCTTGGATTTGTACTCCAGTTATTTCCTATTGTGGAACCTTGGAACACTCGTGGACTTTGGAACCTTGCTATTTTGATAAATCCACGTTTGCATGGACTTACGGTAACAGAGAAGAGATCCTGAACCTGTTGTGGAGAGTGATTGCTGAGCTTAAGTTACTCTGGCCTGCTGTGTCTCCTGCTTTTGTATCTGCAAACTGTGTGACTATTATTGCCACTTGTATGAAGTAATACAAGACCTTCTATATCAAACCTGTGACTCCTGTGTTTTCATCGCACCCAAGCACAAGACACTATATGAACTGTACTACTTACATTACATTATGCCTTTTGGTCTGAGTACCGCCCCAGCCACTTTCCAACACTTGGTGAATGATATCTTCAGGGATCTCCTAGATACATTTGTGGTGATTTATCTGGATGATATTCTAATTTTTTCTAACTCCACAGAGGAACATCATGGACATGTGAGAATGGTCTTAGAACGCCTAAGACAAAACCATCTCTACATCAAACTTGAAAAGTGTGAATTCCATAGGACCGAAATTCAATTTCTGGGGTATGTACTATCTACGCAAGGGATTAGTATGGATGGAAGCAAGACCCAAGCCATCAAGGATTGGCCAATTCCTAGAAATGTGAAGGAGGTGCAGCGCTTCATCGGGTTTGCCAACTTCTATAGACGTTTCATTAGGAATTTCTCTGAGGTAGTGTCACCTATCACCCAACTTACCCGGAAACAGTCTAGGTTCTCCTGGACCCCGCAAGCTCAGGAAGCATTTTCCTGTTTAAAGGATAAATTTACCACCGCACCTATCTTAGTACATCCCAACCCCGAGCTTGCCTTCATAATAGAGGTGGATGCTTCAGACTGTGCCGTTGGAGCTGTACTCTCTCAGAGAACAGGTGAGAAGAATGTCTTGCATCCCTGTGCCTTCTTTTCCCAGCAGTTGTCTTCGGCTGAGAGGAACTACGATGTGGGCAATAGAGAATTGTTGGCCATTATTGCCGCCTTCAAGGAATGGAGACACCTTCTTCAGGGAGCTGCACAGCAAATAGTCGTCCTGACAGACCATCGTAACCTTGAATTTATCAGGTCGGCTAAGTGCCTGACTCCTCGCCAGGCTCGCTGGAATCTTTTCCTAAACCAATTTAATTTTGTAATTTCTTATAGACCAGGATCGCGCAATGGAAAGGCTGATGCACTCTCTAGGATTCATTCAGCAGAGACACGTCCACTTACTCCTCCTAAGACTATTCTTCCTGACTCTAGATTCCTGGGAGTGATTCATAATCAAGACCTACTTAAGGACATCAAGGAAGCATACCATGCGGATTCTTTGTTGGCTCAACCCCCAAGGGACGTAAGTCTTGTCTTTAAGAATGGTGTGTGGATTCAGGGACAACGTCTGTATATACCTGAAACAGTCAGATTGAGAGTATTGCAACTCATCCACGATTCCAAGATAGCCGGGCATAGGGGAATTCTAAAGACACAAGAATTTCTTTCTCGTTTCTTTTGGTGGCCCACTTACAGGAAAGATGTTTTAAACTATGTCACTTCATGTGAAGTCTGTGCAAGATGCAAAACACCTCGCTCCTCACCAACTGGTCTGTTACAACCTCTTCCCACCCCGTCCCGCCCGTGGGGATCCATTTCTATGGACTTCATTGTGGAGTTACCAACCTCTCCAGGGAAGAACACCATTCTAGTGGTGGTTGATCGTCTAACAAAGGCAGCTCATTTTATCCCTTGTGTCGGCTTACCCACTGCAAAACAGACATCAGACTTGATGATTAAGAATGTGTTTCGCTTACATGGAGTACCGGATGAGGTCATTTCGGATCGAGGGGTGCAATTCACTTCAAGGTTTTGGCAAAATTTCTGTGCCGCATTGGACATTAAAGTAAACCTTTCTTCTGCTTTTCATCCCCAGACTAATGGACAGACAGAACGAACCAATCAGACCCTGGAGCAGTATCTCCGCTGCTTTATCTGCCACCTACAAGATGATTGGGTGGATCTACTTCCACTGGCTGAGCTCTCTTATAATAATTCTCAGAGCGCCTCCACTAAGCAGTCTCCTTTTTACTCCAATCTAGGTTATCATCCTAACATTCTGCCTCGATTTCCCATAGAAACGCCCTTGCCAGCAGTGGCTGAAAGAATCACGTCTTTACAAAAGAATATGGATCTTCTAAAGGAAAATCTAGAATTGGCTCAGGAAAGGTACAAATAAGCAGCAGATAAATTTCGTAAACTTGCACCAGCATTCAAGGTAGGAGATTTGGTCTGGCTGTCAACCAGAAATCTTAAAATAAAGATTCCATCGTCTAAATTGGGACATAAGTACATTGGACCCTATAAAATCAGTAAAATTATAAGTGCTGTTGCTTGTCGTCTTCAACTGCCCAGAACTATGAGAATCCACCCTGTCTTTCATGTATCCCTACTAAAGGCTGCAACACCCAATACGTTTCCTGGACGCTCTTCTCCTTGCCCTGACCCAGTGCTGGTCGATGGTCAGGAAAAGAATTTATGGTGGAAAGGATTCTAGATTCCAGGTTGTACAGAAATCAGTTGCAATATTTGATTAAATGGCAGGGCTACCCAGTGGAGGACAACTCATGGGAACCAGTCAATAATGTAAATGCTCCTCGCCTGCTCCGCCAGTTTCATTAGAGGTACCCTGACAAGCCTGGTCTGAGGTCAACCGGAGGTTGTCCTTAACGGGGGAGTAATGTAAGGTTCTTTGTCTCTTTTGACATGTTCCTTGAAACTCAGTTTTCCGTCGGCCATTTTGGTTTCTGTCTTTCTGCAGCTCTTGCCCTCAGTTAATATGGAGTTTCCAGTTTTCATGTTCCCGCCCTGATTCTCTCCCTCTTGCTTCTTAAGCAGCCTCAGCTGAACAATCAGTGCTCCTGAATCAAGCCTCAGTCAGCCTGTGACCTGACTCCTGGAAACCTAGGATTTTGGACTCCAGCTATTTCCTACTGAGGAACTTTGGAACACTTTTGGACTTTGGAAACCTGCTGTCTGGTGAATCCATGTTTGCAGAGGAATTACGGTACAGAGAAGAGATCCTGAACCTGCTTGGAGAGTTATTGTAGAGCTTGAAGTTACTCTGGCCTGCTGTGTTCTCCTGCCTCTGTTCCTGCAAACTGTGTGACCTTTTCTGCATGCTTGTATGAAGTAATACAAGTCATTTCATATCAACCTATGTCTCATGTGTTTTCCTCGCACCCAAGCACAAGACGCTATAGGAACTGTACACTATACATGACAAGAGGAGTAGAGGGCAATAATGACCTCACGTGATCTAGACTGTATGCTTCTGTTGATACATCCTAGAATTGCATTTGCCTTTTTTGCTGCTGCATCACACTGTTGACTCATGTTCAGTCTGTGATCAATTAGTATACCCAAGACTTTTTCACATGTGCTGTTACTTAGCCCTATTCCTCCCATTTTGTATATGGTTTTTTCATTTTTATTGCCCAGATGTAGTACTTTGCATTTTTCCGTTAAAATCCATTCTGATAATTGCTGCCCACTGCTCCAGTTTATTTATATCTTTTTGAATCCTCTCTCTCTCTTCTCTAGTATTAGCTACCCCTCCTAGCTTTGTGTCATCAGCAAATTTAATCAGTTTACCCTCAATTCCTTCATCTAAATCATTGATAAAGATGTTGAACAATACAGGGCCCATAACAGAGCCTTGTGGTACCCCACTTGATACATTCTTCCAACTAGATGTTCCAACTGGAGAGTTCCTAAGCAGAATTGAAAAATATTTAGAGTTGAGAGTCCTCAGTGGTTGATACCTTTTAATGGCTAACTAACACGGTACAAAGATATACATCTTTACTGTAAGCAGAACTGGAAAGCAGGATATACATAAATCCCTGTTCATGACATATTGGTGGCAGCGGTGGGATAACTAAAATAAGCCCCCACGCGTAAAGTGTAAGGTCAATAGACTGGTTTGCTGTTTTTTCATCACATCAGTGGCAGCGGAGGGATCATAATCTGTGACCCCCCCGTGCCTCGTTCATCACACGCGTCATTTCCGGTCCTGTGCAGTGTGGGTGTGTACTGTCCCTAATCACTCAAAGCCCCATCGCAGCAGTGACCCCTGTGACCCCGGTAGTTACTCCCCAGGACATGTGTGCACTTTATTTTTTATGCTTACACCATCTTTATATATGTATCTTGGGTGTTAGTTATGAGCAATTTATGCACAATTTGTAGGATATCAAAACGATGTACCTCAGTCTTTATTTATACATATATGCAAAAGTGTAAATAACAATAAAAAAAATATATACATGTAAGCATTTGTATAATTATGTAGATTTTTCATCATCTCTACAGCATTTTTACCACCACTATCATCATCATCTTTCATTGCCGTGTCATTTTTTGTCTTGTCAGCATCAGTTGGTCACCTGTGAATTAGGCAGGTACACACTTTCCTTTTTTGTCTCAATGGACCTTATTACTTCTAATCTTCGGTTTGCGCTACTGTTCATTTGAAGTATCTGACGATTCGTGTAAAACGACATATTCCCGGCTACTGAAGCCAAATTTCAGGACATCTTTTTCTTTCAGTTCATAGTAGCGCTGTGGCTCAATTCTTTGGTTGTTCAGATATGTGCCATTTCCAGACCCCAGATCAATAATGTACGGTCTTACCCGTCGACCTGTTGTTCCATCTGCCCGGGTAAACGCCACCATTCTGTACTGCAAGACTGCATGTTGTTTGGAGCAGGAAGGATGATCTATAGGAATATCAGCAATCCGCCTTTGCCTGCCAGCAGGTATGCGCTCTGTCTGTGGATGTACATGACTGGGAGAGACTCCTCATTCTTGAAAGGGTATAATCGCCAGCGCTTCTTCGGTAGGCGAGCTTCAGGAGGCTCACTGTACTTTATTACCACACCTCGGAAGGTATTTGTGTCTTCAAGTAATGCTCCAGAAAGTTCAAAGTTCGGTGCTTCTTTCTTCTTAGTAGTGCTGTCAGCCTCCATCCCCTGCTCTCCTTCTTGCTCTTCTCTTTCTCTTCTTTCTCTCCTCCGGTCATTGTGGAATTCTCTTTCTGCTCTTTGCTCCCTGACATCGTTTTCCTCCCGCTGCCTTTCTCGGTGTCTGGACAGGTTGCTCCGGCTTCTATCAGTTTGGTCTCTATGTCGATTCCTATGCATGGGCTGCCTGTCACCATGAATTCTGGGCGAGTTCTCGTCTCTTTCCTGTTTTATTTTCACAGGACAGTGTGGAGGACTTTCACTTCTTCGCCTCCTACTCCTTGGAGATCTGCTTCGTTTTACATGTGATCTTTTCCGTTTCCCTGATGACCTGCTCCGTCTCCCGGCCGCCGGGGAGTCCCCATTACTGCCGTCGGAGCTCGGACTTCGCCATTTGCGGTGCCGCCTGTTCGGACTCGTTTTCTCCTCCTCTACTGGAATGGCGTCCGGGCTGTGCGGCCTCCTCTTCTGCCTCCCCGCTTCCTTCATCGTCCTGGTAGCTAATACGCTTCACAGTACAGGTGAGGGTAGTTTTACGCCGGAAACACCAGAGGTTGCTGGGAGTCGAGACTTCCGCTGCACAGACTTCTGCTGCACGTGCTGTGCAGCGGAAGTCTCGACTCCCAGCAACCTCTGGTGTTTCCGGCGTTTGTGCAGCGGAAGTCTCGATTCCCAGCAACCTCTGGTGTTTCCGGCGTTTGTGCAGCGAAAGTCTCGCCTCCCAGCAACCTCTGGTGTTTCTGGCGTTTGTGCAGCGGAAGTCTCGATTCCCAGCAACCTCTGGTGTTTCTGGCGTTTGTGAAGCGGAAGTCTCGATTCCCAGCAACCTCTGGTGTTTCTGGCGTTTGTGCAGCGGAAGTCTCGATTCCCAGCAACCTCTGGTGTTTCCGGCGTTGTGCTGTGCAGCGAAAGTCTCGACTCCCAGCAACCTCTGGTGTTTCCGGCGTTGTGCTGTGCAGCGAAAGTCTCGCCTCCCAGCAACCTCTGGTGTTTCTGGCGTTTGTGCAGCGGAAGTCTCGCCTCCCAGCAACCTCTGGTGTTTCCGGCGTTGTAGCTGTGCAGCGGAAGTCTCGCCTCCCAGCAGCCTCTGGTGTTTCCGGCGTTTGTGCTGCGGAAGTCTCGACTCCCAGCAACCTCTGGTGTTTCCGGCGTTTGTGCAGCAGAAGTCTCGACTCCCAGCAACCTCTGGTGTTTCCGGCATTGTGCTGTGCAGCGAAAGTCTCGACTCCCAGCAACCTCTGGTGTTTCCGGCGTTGTAGCTGTGCAGCAGAAGTGTCGACTCCCAGCAACCTCTGGTGTTTCCGGCGTTTGTGCAGCGGAAGTCTCGCCTCCCAGCAACCTCTGGTGTTTCCGGCGTTGTAGCTGTGCAGCGGAAGTCTCGCCTCCCAGCAGCCTCTGGTGTTTCCGGCGTTGTGCTGTGCAGCGAAAGTCTCGACTCCCAGCAACCTCTGGTGTTTCCGGCGTTGTGCTGTGCAGCGAAAGTCTCGACTCCCAGCAACCTCTGGTGTTTTTGGCATTGTGCAGCGGAAGTCTCGACTCCCAGCAACCTCTGGTGTTTCCGGCGTTTGTGCAGCAGAAGTCTCGACTCCCAGCAACCTCTGGTGTTTACGGCATTGTGCTGTGCAGCGAAAGTCTCGACTCCCAGCAACCTCTGGTGTTTCCGGCGTTGTGCTGTGCAGCGAAAGTCTCGCCTCCCAGCAACCTCTGGTGTTTCCGGCGTTTGTGCAGCGGAAGTCTCGCCTCCCAGCAACCTCTGGTGTTTCCGGCGTTGTAGCTGTGCAGCGGAAGTCTCGCCTCCCAGCAGCCTCTGGTGTTTCCGGCGTTTGTGCTGCGGAAGTCTCAACTCCCAGCAACCTCTGGTGTTTCCGGCGTTTGTGCAGCGGAAGTCTCGACTCCCAGCAACCTCTGGTGTTTCCGGCGTTGTGCAGCGGAAGTCTCGACTCCCAGCAACCTCTGGTGTTTCCGGCGTTGTGCTGTGCAGCGAAAGTCTCGACTCCCAGCAACCTCTGGTGTTTTTGGCATTGTGCAGCGGAAGTCTCGACTCCCAGCAACCTCTGGTGTTTCCGGCGTTTGTGCAGCAGAAGTCTCGACTCCCAGCAACCTCTGGTGTTTCCGGCATTTGTGCAGCAGAAGTCTCGATTCCCTGCAACCTCTGGTGTTTCCGGCGTTGTAGCTGTGCAGCGGAAGTCTCGACTCCCAGCAACCTCTGTTGTTTCCGGCATTTGTGCAGCGGAAGTCTCGACTCCCAGCAATCCCTGGTGTTTCCGGCGTTTGTGCAGCGGAAATCTCGACTCCCAGCAACCTCTGGTGTTTACGGCGTTGTAGCTGTGCAGCGGAAGTCTCGACTCCCAGCAGCCTCTGGTGTTTCCGGCGTTGTGCTGTGCAGCGGAAGTCTCGACTCCCAGCAACCTCTGGTGTTTCCGGCGTTGTAGCTGTGCAGCGGAAGTCTCGACTCCCAGCAACCTCTGTTGTTTCCGGCATTTGTGCAGCGGAAGTCTCGACTCCCAGCAACCCCTGGTGTTTCCGGCGTTTGTGCAGCGGAAATCTCGACTCCCAGCAACCTCTGGTGTTTCCGGCGTTGTGCTGTGCAGCGGAAGTCTCGACTCCCTGCAACCTCTGGTGTTTCCGGCGTTGTAGCTGTGCAGCGGAAGTCTTGACTCCCAGCAACCTCTGGTGTTTCCGGCATTTGTGCAGCGGAAGTCTCGACTCCCAGCAACCCCTGGTGTTTCCGGCGTTTGTGCAGCGGAAATCTCGACTCCCAGCAACCTCTGGTGTTTCCGGCGTTGTAGCTGTGCAGCGGAATACTCGAATCCCAGCAGCCTCTGGTGTTTCCGGCGTTGTGCTGTGCAGCGGAAGTCTCGACTCCCAGCAACCTCTGGTGTTTCCGGCGTTGTGCTGTGCAGCGAAAGTCTCGACTCCCAGCATCCTCTGGTGTTTCCGGCGTTTGTGCAGCGGAAGTCTCGACTCCCAGCAACCTCTGGTGTTTCCGGCGTTTGTGCAGCAGAAGTCTTGACTCCCAGCAACCTCTGGTGTTTTTGGCATTGTGCAGCGGAAGTCTCGACTCCCAGCAACCTCTGGTGTTTTTGGCATTGTGCAGCGGAAGTCTCGACTCCCAGCAACCTCTGGTGTTTCCGGCGTTTGTGCAGCAGAAGTCTCGACTCCCAGCAACCTCTGGTGTTTCCGGTGTTTGTGCAGCAGAAGTCTCGACTCCCTGCAACCTCTGGTGTTTCCGGCGTTGTAGCTGTGCAGCGGAAGTCTCGACTCCCAGCAACCTCTGGTGTTTCCGGCATTTGTGCAGCGGAAGTCTCGACTCCCAGCAACCCCTGGTGTTTCCGGCGTTTGTGCAGCGGAAGTCTCGACTCCCTGCAACCTCTGGTGTTTCCGGCGTTGTAGCTGTGCAGCGGAAGTCTCGACTCCCAGCAACCTCTGGTGTTTCCGGCATTTGTGCAGCGGAAGTCTCGACTCCCAGCAACCCCTGGTGTTTCCGGCGTTTGTGCAGCGGAAATCTCGACTCCCAGCAACCTCTGGTGTTTCCGGCGTTGTAGCTGTGCAGCGGAAGTCTCGACTCCCAGCTGCCTCTGGTGTTTCCGGCGTTGTGCTGTGCAGCGGAAGTCTCGACTCCCAGCAACCTCTGGTGTTTCCGGAGTTGTAGCTGTGCAGCGGAAGTCTCGACTCCCAGCAACCTCTGGTGTTTCCGGCGTTGTAGCTGTGCAGCGGAAGTCTCGACTCCCAGCAACCTCTGGTGTTTCTGGCGTTGTGCTGTGCAGCAGAAGTCTCGACTCCCAGCAGCCTCTGGTGTTTCCGGCGTTGTAGCTGTGCAACGGAAGTCTCGACTCCCAGCAGCCTCTGGTGTTTCCGGCGTTGTGCTGTGCAGCGGAAGTCTCGACTCCCAGCAACTTCTGGTGTTTCCGGCATTGTGCTGTGCAGCGGAAGTCTCGACTCACAGCAACCTCTGGTGTTTCCGTCGTTGTAGCTGTGCAGCGGAAGTCTCGACTCCCAGCAACCTCTGGTGTTTCCGGCGTTGTAGCTGTGCAGCGGAAGTCTCGACTCCCAGCAACCTCTGGTGTTTACGGCGTTGTAGCTGTGCAGCGGAAGTCTCGACTCCCAGCAACCTCTGGTGTTTCCGGCGTAAAACTACCCTCACCTGTACTGGGAAGCGCATTAGCTACCAGGACGATGAAGGAAGCGGGGAGGCATAAGAAGAGGCCGCACAGCCCTGACGCCATTCCAGTAAAGGAGGAGAAAAGGAGTCCGAACAGGTGGCACCGCAAACGGCGAAGTCCGAGCTCCGACAGCAGTAAAGGGGACTCCCGGCGGCCGGGAGACGGAGCAGGTCATCAGGGAAACGGAAAAGATCACATGTAAAACGTGTGAAAATAAAACAGGAAAGAGACGAGAACTCGCACAGAATTCATGGTGACCGGCAGCCCACGCATAGGATCCGACATAGAGACCAAACTGATAGAAGCCGGAGCAACCTGTCCAGACACCGAGAAAGGGAGCGAGAGGAAAACAATTTCAGGGAGCAAAGAGCAGAAAGAGAATTCCACAATGACCGGAGGAGAGAAAGAAGACAAAGAGAAGAGCAAGAAGGAGAGCAGGGGATGGAGGCTGACAGCACTACTAAGAAGAAAGAATGAGGAGTCTCTCCCAGTCATGTACATCCACAGACAGAGCGCATACCTGCTGGGCAGGCAAAGGCGGATTGCTGATATTCCTATAGATCATCCTTCCTGCTCCAAACAACATGCAGTCTTGCAGTACAGAATGGTGGCGTTTACCCGGGCAGATGGAACAACAGGTCGACGGGTAAGACCGTATATTATTGATCTGGGGTCTGGAAATGGCACATATCTGAACAACCAAAGAATTGAGCCACAGCGCTACTATGAACTGAAAGAAAAAGATGTCCTGAAATTTGGCTTCAGTAGCCGGGAATATGTCGTTTTACACGAATCGTCAGATACTTCAGAAGTGGACAAGAAGCAGGATGATGATGACGACGAGGTAGATGATGAGGTCGATGAGGGGACAGAAGGCTAACAAGCATGCCCAATGGCCCAGTCATATCTGATGTGAAATCTGGTTTTCTGGTGAGCATCTGTAAATCCCTGCCTCGCTATGTCAGTAAGATCATCCAGGACTAGTGGCATCGGTGTGCATTGTTTCCAATCTTCAGGTGTAATTAAACAACGTTCCTGTGAACTACGACCTCTGATACTGTTCATTTGACCAACAGTTCGGTTTTTCCTCCGGTATCAGTTCGGTCTCCAAATGGTCGGACATTTACTCCATAAGCAAGCACTTCAGTATCTTCATTTTTTTTTTCACTGTTTGATATCTTGTAAAATAAACATTAATACTTTTTATTGCTTTGCTCAGTGTGTAATTTCTCAGTTTTAATGAGGTCTTCCAGTTGTTTTCTTTCAGGGATCTATGGACAGGGCTGCCACTAGGAATTCTGGGGCCCCATTCTGGCAAAAATTTTCAGGGCCCCCTTGAAACTCTGCCCAGGCTCCACCCTAGCCCCGCCTCCACCCCTCGAACCGCAGGCCTCGTCTTCTCAGACCCCATACGCCAGTAAGGGCAGTAATGCCCTGACGGCAGCCGTCGATGGATGTTGTTCCGATTTGCACTTTCTGCAAAGCCTTTATGACCAAGTACATCAACTACACTCAATATTTTCGGTTAAAATATTGTGGATTCAAGGACTCCATAAATTCCATAACATCCATACAGTTTAAGATGGTTGTTGCACTACAGTGGTATGCAAAATAAAAAAAGGGCAGAAAAATATTTCAGGAATAGATTACTCATCTGTAGACTATTATGTGCTTTATCACATTTTGGTGGCCTTTTTCCATCAACTCTTGTGTAGTTTTGTAACTGTATAGGTGACAGCCCTGTGGTTGCCGCAACCTCTGTGATGTCGTATATTAGATTATGACAAATTCATCCTGTGATTTCAGTCATCGCCAGGGCCGTATTTGCCACTAGGCACTCGTGGGCACGTGCCTAGGGCGGGACTCTGCGGGGGGCGGCACCTAAGCAAGACTTTTTTTTTTTGGGCGAGGTCGGCCCTCCCTTGCTTCCCTCACCCCCACCATCATTATACTCACCTCCTCCTCCTGTTGCAGCTCCGCTGGTCCAGCGCCGACATCTTCCTTCCTGTACTGAGCGTGTGGTCACTCGGTGCCGCTCATTAAGCTCATGAATATGGGTGCCACTCCACTCTCATAGGCGTGGCACCCATATTCAATAGCTTAATGAGCGGTACCACGTGACCGCACGCTCAGTACAGGAAGGAAGGAGTTGTTGGCGCTGGACCAGCGGAGCTGCAACAGGAGGAGGTGGTGAGTATAATGATGGGGGGGTGAGCACTGGGGCAGAGGGAGCGCTGGGGCAGAGTGAGCGCTGGGCCTGGGGCAGAGTGAGCGCTGGGCCTGGGGCAGAGTGAGCGCTGGGGCAGAGTGAGCGCTGGCTGGGGCGGGGGGGTGAGCGTTGGGGCAGTGGGGAAGAATGAGCGCTGGGGCAGTGGGGGGGACTGAGCACTGGGGCCAGGGGAGGAATGAGCGCTGGGGCAGTGGGGAGAAATGAGCGCTGGGGCAGTGGGGGGGACTGAGCACTGGGGCTGAGGGAGGAATGAGCGCTAGGGCAGTGGGGAGAAATAAGCGCTGGGGCAGTGGGGGGGGGAATGAGCACTGGGGCTGGGGGAGGAATGAGCGCTGGGGCAGTGGGGAAGAATGAGCGCTGGGGCAGTGGGGGGGAGTGAGCACTGGGGCCGGGGGAGGAATGAGTCCTGGGGGGAATGAGCGCTGAGGTGGGGAATGAGCGCTGGGGTGAGGAATGAGCCCTGGGGGGAATGAGCGCTGGACTAATGTAAAAGAGGAGGTTGGACAGAAATTACATCACAAAGCTTTTTTTTTGTTAATATCTTTAGCTTACAAAAAGGCATACAAATCCGCATGTAAAAAACATCAAATACGCACCTGCGTTTTCTGCCAAGAGATGCAGATTATGTACGGAAACTTCTGCAGACAAATCTGCAACGTGTGCACATACCCTAAGGCTATGTTTCCACGTTCAGGAAACGCTGCAGAGAGGACACAGCTCCGTCCAAAGCTTTGCCGGCTTTTGTACGTGCGGTGATTCCACATGTGTTCATTGAACCGTGTGGACTCACCGCATCCTATACAGTCATGGCCAAAAGTTTTGAGAATGACACAAATATTATATTTTCACATGATCTGCTGCCCTCTGGTTTTTATGTGTGTTTGACAGATGTTTTTATCACAGACAGAAATATAATAATTGAAAACATATGAGTAACAAAAGCTTATATTGACAGTTAGTTGTTTTTAGGCAAGACTGTGAGAGAGCCGATTCCCTTGGCTGAGAAGCAACCCCACACATGAATGGTTTCAGGATGCTTAACAGTTGGCATGAGACAAGACTGGTGGTAGCGCTCACCTTGTCTTCTCCGAATGAGGCGTTTTCCTGATGTCCCAAACAATCGAAAAGGGGATTCATCAGAGAAAATAACTTTACCCCAGTCCTCAGCAGTCCACTGCCTGTACCTTTTGCAGAATATCAGTCTGTCCATGATGTTTTTTTCTGGAGAGAAGTGGCTTCTTTGCTGCCCTCCTTGAGACCAGGCCTTGCTCCAAGAGTCTCCGCCTCACAGTGCATGCAGATGCACTCACACCTGCCTGCTGCCATTCCTGAGCAAGCTCTGCACTGCTGGTAGCCCGATCCCGCAGCTGAAACACTTTTAAGAGACGGTCCTGGCGCTTGCTGGTCTTTCTTGGGCGCCCTGAAGCCTTTTTGGCAACAATGGAACCTCTCTCCTTGAAGTTCTTGATGATGCGATAGATTGTTGACTGAGGTGCAATCTTTCTAGCTGCGATACTCTTCCCTGTTAGGCCATTTTGTGCATTGCAATGATGACTGCACATGTTTCTTTAGAGATAACCATGGTTAACAGAAGAGAAACAATGATGCCAAGCACCAGCCTCCTTTTAAAGTGTCCAGTGGTGTCATTCTTACTTAATCTTGACAGATTGATCTCCAGCCATGTCCTCATCAACACCCACACCTGTGTTAATGGAGCCATCACTGAAAAGAGGTTAGCTGGTCCTTTTAAGGCAGGGCTGCAATGATGTTGAAATGTGTTTTGGGGGATAAAGTTCATTTTCTAGCCAAATATTGACTTTGCAAGTAATTGCTGTTAAGCTGATCACTCTTTATTACATTCTGGAGTATATGCAAATTGCCATTAGAAAAAGTGAAGCAGTAGACTTTGTAAAAATTAATATTTGTGTCATTCTCAAAACTTTTGTCCATGACTGTACACAGACACCAGACTTCTTGCTGTTAACCAGTTAATGTTTTCTTGTCCAGCACACTGCAGTGTCAAAAGAGAAGACAGCGAGACAGGCAGCAACATCACATCAGAGAGCTCTTGACCTCGAAACAGAAAATCCTCAGATCCTGGTATTGTAACCTAATATTAAGAATAATATGTATTTATTGATATTGCGCTATTAACTCCACAGCACTTTACATACATCATCAACACTGTCCCAATTGGGGCTCACAATCTAAACATCCTATTTGTATGTCTTTTGAGTGTGGTAGGAAACCACTGTCTTTGAAAGAGCTACATGGGCACACACATAGATTCGGCCTCATTCATTCCCTATGGGACTTGCAAACGTGCGTCACTTGCGGTGAGACAAAAAAACACTGCTAGTAGAGGTTTTTTTTTCCGTTGCTGCAAGTATCGGATTTGCGGGATCGTGTCAAAACCGCAAGTGTCGCACATGTCTGCAAGTCCCATAGGGAATGAATGCGGCCGTATCTATGTGTGTGCCCATGTAGCTCTTTCAAAGACAGTGGTTTCCTACCACACTCAAAAGACATAGAAATAGGATGTTTAGATTGTGTTGCTATAAGTGATCCGTTACGTGGCAGATGCGGAAAAACTGCCGGAAATGTCGCGAATGGCAAAAATCGCTGTTGTGCAAGTAGCCTAAGTCACTGACGACAGTGTCTGCATTAGTCATACTCACCAATGGGGGAGGCAGAACGAAAAGTGCCTAGGGCAGCAGAAACTCTAAATACGGCCCTGGTCATCGCTTCAGGTGTTTTACTACTGTGCGGATATGTCATGTCCTGGGAAGCGCCTGACACGAGAACATGTAAAATTAATGAAGCGCACAGGTGAGGCAGAGCACCGCAGAAGAAAAGCCGTTTACCTCAGGTCCTGATGGAGAACACATTTACTTGCATTTAAATCAAATATTAAATCGGACTTTTACGCTCCATTTGAATGCGGGAAACACTTCAAAATTGAGCAGCGAGTAGAAGCCATTCATCAACCACATACATGAATGTAACTGCCACAAAAGGTTGAGTTCTGAGCTCGGTAAGGATGTACCTTTCAGTGGTGTTTTGAGTGCAGCCAAAGTGACCATTTTTATTGCTTTTGTCCCTACAGTCACCAACTGACACCATTTACATGCCCGATATGCCACAGGGTAACCAAATATGTCTACACATTTGAAAAGGGTATGCCTGAGGTCCAAGAGTGATTCGAGATAAAAAATGCCTTCACTTCAGCCAAGTATAAACTTTAATATATTGCCCAAAAGGGCACAAGTATCTAATTCAGCGAGCTCTAGCCTCTCCAATCCCTGGGAGGAGACCATCACCTTTGTTGAAGGTTGCGGCTTTTTAATAGTAAATAAGCCTAGGTTTGAGTCACAACACGCCATTGACCTCTGAAGGGCCTGATCAGATACAATTCAGAGCTCTGCCCCTGCTCCATGCACCTGGTGGAGCTACATTCACATGTGATGGACCCCCTGTCCCTTTTACAGCCTGCAGGCAGTTTTAAGAGAGACCCATGGCCAGAGCCTGGGCACACAGGGAGCTTCTCTGACTACATAGAGGATGAGAAGATTGTGGATGGCAGCGCTTAAAGGATTCAGACTACACAATGGAAAGACAAAGAACATCTGGCTACAAAGACCGTCGGCACTCAATGAATCACCAAGTTCTGAAGTGTTCCATTCATATTTAAATAGTTACACTTGGGGTTCCCAACTGTCAACAGGAGGTAATGAACATAGCAAGGTTTCTTTTGTTAAGCCAAGAGCT